>BJBW01007077.1:0-33019 GCA_004320125.1 Scolopax mira | reverse complement strand
CCCCCCCCCCCCCCCCGCCCCGCCGGGGGAAAAGAAAGTCCTTTGTTTGCGGTGCGAGGTGATCCGGGGCTGGGAGAGGGGACACCCCCCCGCCACACACACACACACTCCCCCCTTCCCGTCCCCGGGCCGGGCTGTTTTGACAATAAACTATCTGGCAATCAGTACAAAATGTCCCCGCGGTTAAGTGCGCCTTGAACAATAGGCAGGGAACCAGCCGCCGTCAGGTGTCCAGAGGTGAAGCCTCCAAGGGGCGGGAGGGGAGGTGATGATGATGGTGGTGGTGGTGGTGGTGGTGGTGGGGAGGCTGATGGGCTCCGTGCCCCGCTACGTCCCGTCGGGGCACCCCCGGTGCGCCCCGGCGGGTCCGCGTCCCGGTGGCGGCGTCCCGGCGGCGGTGCCCCGGTGTGCCCTGGCTGGTGGGTTCCCCGCCGTCCGGAGGAGCCGGTCTGCTCCCATCCTCCGTGATGAAGAGGAGGGCAAGCGGCTCCGCTCAGGCCTTTCGGGAGAAGGCCTGAGCGGAACCGCTTGCCCAAAAACTTGGATGTTTTAATGCAAATTCAAAGTTTCCCTTCCGCTTCCTTGATAAAAAGGGGATTTCCTTGCCTGACCTCCCAGCCCTAGCTCACAGGACTAGTGGTTTTAAATCCTGGGCAACTTTCGGAGACGGCCGTGCCGCTCGCTGCCACGTTTGTGGGCTTTGATGAGGTGTTTGGAAGGTGCAGAGGAAGTTGCTGTGAGGAGGTGGTGGAGTTGCCCCCCCGGGGAAGGAATTTGGCCCCCTGCATGGAAGCCTGAAAGTGGGTAAAAAAGGTTGTTTTGCTCCTGGATGCAGGGAAGCACCCCGCGAGGTGTTTAACAGCTGCTGCCACCACCACCAGAGAGGAGCCTGGCAGAGCACCCATGGCCAGGGTGGTCGGGGAGGGCTCCTCAGACCCCCTGCCCACGCTGCTGGCAGCAGATACGTCTGATGTTCCAGGGAGTGACAAGAGTGATGGTGGGTGATTCTTCACTGTGGAGCGCTCTGGGATGTGTGAGAGAGAGAGAGAGAGAGAGGGCTGTTGTTGATTTGTGGACGTGTTTGTTTGGTTTGCTCCCTTTGGTTTGTTGATGGTCTTGAACTAGAGTGTGGTAGCTGACGGTTTGGACCCACAGATGTCTGTGAAATGCTTGTGCTGTGGCCCCCAAGGGACGGGAAACTCTCCTACCAGTGGGTTATTCCTCAAAATAAAGTAAAAAAGAAAGAAAAAAAAGATTTAAGTGATTAATATATTAATACCCACCAACTTCCTTTACTTCCAAGTATTTCTTGCCTGCACCTGAGGGGTCTCCTTCGTCCAACAGTTAGACTGTCCTTAAGGAAAGCTTGAGAAACAGGTCAGACTGGCAGCATCTTCTGGGGAGGACAGGAGATGCAGGCTCCAGAGTCCCAGAGATGAAGGAGGGAACCTTTCCTGTGGTCCTTCCTCTGGTTCTGGGCTCAAACGTTTACATGTTGGAGATGTTGCACTTAAGGGCGCAGGAGACAAACTTGTGTAGCAAAAATACACAGTGCAGGAGGCATAAATGAGTTGCTGTTGCAACAGACAGCTGTCTTTAGGTACGTATGTGCATCATCAGTGTGTCACACACAGGTGTAGGAATATTCAGGGCCAGTTCTGGGCTGGAGGAGGTATTGGAGTGATGGTTTGTGTCCTGGCAGGGGTGCAGGGGCCATCAGAAGTGACAGACAGGACAGAGCTGTGCTGGGTTGCTGTGAATTTAGTGTGACCCTGTGTTCCTTTTGGGTTTGCCTCAGTGCAGGTGCTTGGACTGGATGATGGCCCACCTATCAGACCTATCCGGTTGTTTATCAGTATACAAATTTATATAAAGTATCTTTCTTTGGCCTTTAGTCAAGAGCTTCTTCCTTTGGTTGCAAATAGGGAAGGAGGATGTAGAAAACAAAACTTAATGGGCTTCTTGGAGGGTAAACCATTCGTCCCCTCTGTCCACAGCCCCTTCCTATTTTTTGTTTTGCTTACATCCTAACACGTTTCCACTTTTCCCCCCATTTGAGGATTGACTGGTCCTCCTTTTAGATAATATTCTGGAAAGATCTTTTCTCTGTGCCTCTTCTGTCCTGTCTTCCCCCCCACCCACCAAGGCTCACCCTGTTCCCAACCCCCCCAGTACTCTGCCAGAATCTCTGTGGCGCTTCCATCCTGCAGTCATGGAAGACTGGACATGGTTCCTTTCAGCATCCATCAATACAGCCTTTTTTTTTTTTCTTTTTTTCTTTTTTTTTCCCCCCTCCTCAGTCAGCTGCAGAGTAATAGGAGGCTCTCCCTGTGCCCAGAGGGAAGAATGTCTGTTTTCATGATGTTTCCTGCTACCTGTCAGCTGGGAGGGGGGGAGGCTTGAAGGAGGAAGATTGAACTTGATGAGGATTCTGATTGCTGTCACTCAGTCACTGCCCTGACCCCCTCAAACCATCCCAGTGTCCTGCCCTCCCTACTCCCCCGTTCCCGTCTCTGCTCTCTCCTTCTGCTTTTCCTCCCTCCCCTGTGGCCATGCAGCTTCTGCTGTGCAAAAACGTGGCCCAAGGCTGCTGCCAGGAGCAGAGTGGAAATGTCAAAGATTGCTCAATACTTCACTCTTTTTCCTTCCGTTACAACTGGGAACCCTCTCCCGGCGAGCGTCTGAATGATTCTTCTTCAGGCTTTATAATAAAAGAACGTGATAAATTTGGCAAGAAGTGAGACTCCCATTTGCATCCCGTTTAAGTACCATTCAGAGGGACTGGAGGCATTTCCATGCGCTCATTTTGCAAGGGAAAGCCTCTCGTCAGCAGATGCCTGCAGCTGTGGTACCATTGGGTTCTGCTGGCTCTCTGTGGGCTTTCCACCTCACGTCAGCCCTCTCAGAAACCTGGTGCTGATTGTCCAAACAGTAAGGCTGCTTTGCAGGTGCTTGGATTGATCAAAAGATTCTGAGTCACCTCCAGAAGGGATGTGTTTTACCAGGACACAGGTGGAATCGGAGAGGATATGTCTTTAGCACATGTGAACACGAGCTAAGGCAGACCTCAGGAGGAACATCTGAGTCATGTTCCAGTCTGGTAGGAGTTTCTTGTAGTGGAACTTGTCCTTTTCTCTCTCTGGTCTGTTGTGAGAGACTCTAATGATACATCTATATTCTTTGGATTTCTGTCTGAACTATAATTTGTTGTTAGTGCGAGGTATTTGAAAGATTTTTAAGGCATATCTGGAGCTGTCAAACTAAATACTAAATATTACGTGTTTGTAGTTTGAAGGAAATTTGCTTTCTTGCCTGAACTTCCAGTAAACACTCTGGTGTCATCTGAAGGTAAGGAATAACAAATTCTGGATGAAACAAGAACCGCAAAGCGTTGAAGAGTTTCAAAAACATATATGTTTGTGTACAGTACGTGACAACCGATCTAATCTCATATCAATCTTGTAGAAGAGAGGCAGTAATTGCTCAAGGTTAAGGCATTTCTCAGCTTTTTCTCTCTGTCCACGAGAATGAATGCCATTGCAGAGATCCAGCTCTGCCTGATCGTCTTGCCTTATGCATGTGACACATGATTTTACAGATGTTGTTTTCTTTTTCATCTAGTACAAACATCTTCCAGGACTTTGACTCATTTCCTTAAGTCTCTTTCAGCTGTTCAGAGAATAGCTGGAGGAAATGAGGTCTAATATCCTAATGCATTGCATTTACTGTAAGTACCCTCTCGCTTTAAGTATAAAACTTTGCCTTTTTGTAATGTCTGAGCATTCATGTGCAGTTGTTTCTGTCCTTCAGAAACTCATCTCCCCCTGATGGGTCTCTCCAGTCTTAATAGAGCTTAAGGTGTTCGTTGTAATCTTTGGTGAAAGGGGAGAGGTGATGCTAAAGGCGTCTAATGAAAGTGGTGATCCGGGTTTAGACATTTATTACAAAAAAAATTGAAAGCGAATGCACATACAAATTACTAGGATTTGTCCTAAAAGAGATTTTGAAATGATCATTACTCTTCCTTATACTGCACAATACTGCAGTGACTTTTTCAGTGCCTTTTAGGAAACTAGAAGGGCTTTTTCCAAAAGGACCCTCTTTAACCCTGCAAACAGTCGTAAATGCGTGTAATTTTACGCGTGCGAGTAGTCTCCTTGGCCGGTTGCCAGACCTAATGGCAACCGAAGTGTATTGTTTGTCCACCGGCCAAGATTGCTGCCGTTAGTGATAAAAGCTTAAGGGGAGTGTAAACATCTGTGTCTGAACGGAGAACACAACTCCTGTTTTCTAGGGTATACCAGTTAGAAAGCACAGTAAATGTTAATCTCTCAGCGGATTTACTCTTTGGGATTATATTGATTTATTCTGAAAACGTAAGTTTTCAGATATACCTTTAAGTGGACTTTTAATGGTCTTTTTTGTGCACCACATGAGGCTCTTAGATATATGATGTTTATGTTATCTCTTACAGGCATGTAAATAACAAAAAAGTTTCTAATGTTGCTGCCATGCTATGCTACTCCTTCATTGCTCCATACGCATAATTCCTCAAAATTGTAACTAAAAAGAGGCATTGTTTAGTAAAATTAGCAGCTGCAGGGTTTTTGCCACTGGGGGGGCTAACAGCGTTACGTGCCTACAGTTTTAAATGTCATCTGACAGCTTAGTCTGTAATCAGGTAACATAATCATTAAATATCTGATACTGGGCTGATTTGTAGAATCATAGAATGGTTTGGGTTGGAATGGACCTTAAAGATCATCTAGTTCCAACCTAAACACCTCGCACTAGAGCAAGTTGCTCAAAGCCCCATCCAGCCTGGCCTTGAACACTTCCAGGGATGGGGCATCTGTGACTTCCCTGGGCAACCTGTTCCAGTGCCTCACCACCCTCTCTGTAAAGAATTTATTTCTGGTGTCTAATCTAAATCTCCCCTCTTTCTTATGAAGAAGTGAAAACCATGGCAGGGAAATTTGAAGGTCAGAGAGATGCATCTCTCACAGGTTCTTTGGGAGCCTGGCAAATGCCAGATTGGTCCTGCATCTTCTCTTTTCTCATCAGTAACTGTCTTAACCTAAGCAGTGCTCTTCTGCTGGGTGAACGTGCTCCTCATGAGACTGGGTGGGCTTCTTTGAAAGAAAAAGGTTTGTGCAAAATCTACACTGGAAAAAGAAACTTGTTGGTTTGTCATTCAGATCCTGCACCTTTTGGAGGAGGGGAAAGGCCCCCTTGAGCTGTGCAATAGGAGTGTTTTGGGTATTCACATACCTAGGCTGCTCAGAGCTAAGTTCCCCCCGAAGGGTATCATGAGATTAAAAACGTGCATTTGGCTTTCTTAATCTGTTTTTTGTTCAGGAGTTAATGGCTGCACCGACGTCACAGGTTTTGTCTGCAGCCCTCAGGACTGGAAACTTCATTCTTTGCTGAATGAAATGTGACTTTCTCAGGCACTCACCTGCCTCCCGCAGCCGGGTTTCTGAGAGACACAGCGAGGTTTAGGAAGCTCCCAGAGAAGTGGGAGAGTAAGGCTGGAGGAGACCTGCAGAGGTCACCTGCTCTGTCCCCTGCTGTCCCCCAGTGTCAAACAGAGCAGGTCTTCCCAGGCAGACTTTTATCTCCCCTGCTTTAAGACAGACTTGTGAGGCAGGGTCTACCACCCAATTTTTTCTAGTACAGAACTAGTTGTTAAAGGTCAAAAGCTTCTCCTGATTCCTAACCTAATCTCCCTTGCTGGTTGCTTAATTTCATCCCCCCCCCCCCCCCCGTTTTCATGGATATAGTGAACTGCTGATCACCATCCTCTTTCTAACAACTTTTTACATATTTACAATTAATTTAGCATCTCTGGCTTCTCTTTTCTCTGATGAACCTTTATCAGCCTTCTCTTTTGGTGCATCTTTTGTAGCTCCTCCTCCTCTTGTTCTTCTCAGCCCTGTCCAACTTGTTTGCATTTCCTCCAGATACGATGTGTAAAATTGATGTCTGACTCCAGATAAGAAATGTAGCAGTCCCAGGTTTAATAAAATAGTTACATCCCCGTGTGCTGCCTGCTTCAATTTGATTCAAAGCATTGTAAATCTGATTTTAATCATGATTTAAATCAGCTAACAGTAAGCCTCATTTTAACTGTTTTGCATTTGTACTTAATCATTTTGTAAAGAAAGGTTTAACCTCCTTTATTACCATTGAGATAGAGTTTTAATTAAATATAGCCTTTGCACTTAATGTTATACTTACTTTGATTAATCACTGTGTCTGTATTTAAGCAATTATGTAGCTTGATATATATACACTTATTCTGATTCTTCATGTGTATGTTTTAGTATGAAAATAGAAAGTGTTGACATTTCTTGTATTAGATAATTGATTTTTTGCTGATGATTTGCATCGATTACAATGAAGGAAACGAGAATTCTGAAATGTTCTTCTGTTAGATAAATAGCACCAGCTATTTAAATAGAAGCCAGCCAATTCAGAAGAAAAAACTCATTGAGAAATCTTTTGAAATAAAGAATTAATGTCTGAAAGGCCTATCTGTAGTCAAAACTGGTGGTTTCTAATCGCTATGCTGTAAAAATTTCAGAACTAGTCCATCTCATCCTCTTTTTATTCTTAGAATGGCAATGGAAGGAAACATTCAAGGGTTTTTTTTCAACTGCTGATTAGTAGTTTCTGTTTGAATGGACTGGTGGCTTAATTGAGTTGTACTGAATGAACTGAAATAAAGAAAATATTTTCTCTGCACCTGCTGGGATCCTCCAGATGCCAAAGGCTGGGTTGTTGCTGAGGCACAACCTGCCTAGAGGTGCTCAGTGTCTGAATTCCATGACTTCAGTAGTTTGATTATCTTTAAAATGTTGGCAGCAAATACATGGCTTAAGTGATTTTTTTGCCTTTTTTTTTTTTTTTTTTTGATGATTAAAGGAGTTGTAAGTTTAAATTTGTGTTGTGTTTTCAAAGTTACTGTTGAATGTTTTCACATTCTCAAAGGAAAATGTGCATCATAAACATGCTACATTTTTACTTCTAATGTAACATTAAATTAAATATGCAGTTTAATAGGTTATTTTTAACCAAAGTGGTTCTGCTTGTCTGCCTTAGATGCTCTTTTGCACTAGGACCTGGTACTGAGGCATTCCTTTTCTGCTGCTTGGTGTCTGCCCGATTCCTTTCTTTGCTTTTGCTGCCTAACTCTTCGTTTGCTATTTTACACGGCGTGGAAGTGCTTTCTATGCCTGGATGAGCATAACTTTTTAACTTCGAAAAGAAATTCTGTTATCTGCAACAAAATAAAAGCTTCCTCCCAGTAGTGTTCATTGTAACACAAGCTGTTGAAGTTTCCTATTCCATAGCACGTCTGACTTCCAGGTATTATACGTAAAATTGCTGACTTTGCAGTAAGGCTAATATCATCATACCTAGGATTTGAGGTACTCAGCCACAATAAAAGAGGTCAAATTGAAGGAGGAGAAGTAAACCCTGTCTTTCTGGTCTCCTCCCTTAAACTAGGTGCCACGCTGCCATGGGATTCCCTGCTTCGGCAGGTCCTCAGGCTGTACTCACAGTGCGATGCCCTGTGTGTATCTCTCTTGGGGTAGGAAGGAGGACCATGTTTTCAACAATCAGCAACCTATATATATATGCTATGTCTATGCAATTTATGATAGGGCTTACTAGTGTACTATTTGCAAGCAAAATATTTGAGACTTCTGCTGCCATTGGAGATGAAGTGGAATGGCCAAGGTATGTATCTCCCCGCCAGAAGACGACTGCAACTGGATTCTTAGTAAAATACCTAAGTCTCTGTGTTCGAGGTACTTCCAAGACAACATCAGTGACAGATCTTGCTGGCTGTTAATCTCCCTGAGGGGAGATTTGTTCAGCCTAGGAGGTTCTGAGGAACATGCGGATGAATCCTCCACAAGTTGTCCTGGTCACAGGTTCAGAAGGCATGTGCCATTTGTTAGATTTGATATTGTCTATAAGACAATGCTTTTACAATAATTTTTTAACAACATCCTAAATAGCAGGAAAGTTTGTATACTAGTTAGACAGAAGAGATATAACTTATTGCAGACTTATTAAAAATCACTGAATAGGCAAAGTTAATTTATATGGACAAATGCGGAAATACTCCAAAACCTGCTTCTTAAATGGATCTCTGTGCCATGTGGATGCACAATGTGATGCAATGACTTGTATTTCAGTAATAGAGCTGTATAAATACTTTAGCTATCTCATTACTAAACCCAGCATTTTTCTCATGAATCTGTCAGTTCTTTCAGCGAAGGAAAGGAGAACACAAAGTAACACGGACATAAAAGATAGCGGAGTCTTTTCTGCAAAATTTGGTGAACATGTTTATTAATCTGAAAGTCTTGTTTATTGCTGTAATCTTCTAGGAAAAAGCACTGAACTAAATATCTAGAGAAAGCAAAAAGCTGTGCTCCTCTTTGTGGTATTTAATGTGGTCCATCATAAGAGCAATGATAACATAATTATGCAATTATTGGTATATTTTTCCCTCTGGAGGCCTTATGTAGATGATTACCAGTGCACCTTTTAATGAAATTGCTACTATTTGATAAAATTGCTGCCAAGACTTGAAATAATTAGAATTCACATTGCCAGAAGTCTTACATCTCCTTCCTCAGTTGAGCCTTTTCCAAATAGGCATTAATTCAGATTGCAAAACGATTCACTTTTCTCCAGTTTTCTCATTTCTCTTCATTAAAACTACCTTTTCACTGCATTTCAGAAAACATGCTTTCAAGCCTGTGTTGCTCATTACAAGGAACATTCGTTCAAAATGGAAGTTGCAAGATACTGCACCTTTTAATGTAAATGTCAGCAAAGAGAAGTGAGAAGAAAAAGCCATTAAAGGAATAGGCTGGATGAATGACAGCTGAATTTGAATACACTATGCATAAGTGCGCCTTTTCATTCCTTTTAATCGTTCTCCATACTTACTTTATAATTTGTTTATTTATATGTCTAACCGCTGATAAAACTAACAGCTGGTTAATAAGTAATTTTGGAAATTAGAGGGAAGGCGGCAATAATTCAGTGGGAGTAAGGATCAGTCTAAATATTGTGTAAATCTCAACACTGACAAGTGTTGTGGCAAACAGTTGCTTTTTTTTTTTTTGCAATTCCTGCTTGTGTGTGTGCAGATACATACATCTGTATCTGTCCTCCGAATTTTTATTTGAATAAGAATTAGCAGGTATTTGTTTTAAGCTTAGACCATACTGTCTTAAAAAAACCAAACTCATGCTTTGGGTCAGTCATACTTTGGGTTTGGTGTTGTTCATTAGCACATTGCCTGTAGATCCCTTCTGTGGTGGGAAGTTTAGGTGTAAGAGTCCACCTGCTGTAATAAGATGAGTTAATCACCTGGACCAGCTTGTTCAAGAGGAGTGACTGGGCTGCTGTAACGCGTATGGTGCTCCTTCAAAAAACAAACCCCAAAGCAACACAAAAAGCTCCAAAGCTCTCTGTCTGCCCCTGTTAGCTGCATGCCAGTCAGAACGGGCAAGCTGCTCAGTTGGCAGGACAAGGGGCCAGTTTGCGTGGCTTGGAGTTTCCTCACCATGGCAAGTGAAAACACAGTGGTGGAGGGGCCAAGGAAGGTGGGTCTCTGTCTCTGGAAGGTGGAGTTCCTTTCCCTGGTCCCCTGCCTTGAAGAAATGTGGCACTTGCATGTACAGGGCAGCTCGCTCACATTTGTTTTGGAGGTCACATACAGAACCTGCTCTGCTAAGCCTGCTTCTGAAATAATGGAGCAAAGTATGATTAGCTGCATGGCTAATTGCTGAGGTGAGACCCTCTGCAGGAGGATCAGCTGGCTTCCATCCACAAGCAGGGGACCTGATACTTGTCCTGGCTGACACAGCTCGTTTGGAGAGGTGCACAACCTCTCTTCAGGTGTAGCTGGCTCCACAGACATCTGAGATGATGTTTTCTCTGCAAGGGGTAAGAACCAAGTGCCTTTCGCTTGTCCTGTGGAGTGTGTCATGTGCCCTCCCTCCCAGAGCCTGAGGGGTTTAGTGAGGCAGGTCTATGTAGGACCAGTCCCAGACTGTGGAGCTGTAAGCTTCCCCTGGGGCATCGCTGCAAAGGGGGATGTCTCACAGCCACAGCCAAGGTCCAGCTGCCTCTGTGCTTCCCCGGATGATAAAGGCAATCTTTGTTCCAGCCTCCTTCCACTTCCTCTCTTGGGTTTGCCATGGGTGGGCATGAGCTGGCTGGCTCCACACTCGCTCTTTGTGTTGGGGGATACCCGTTTCCCTCTCCGCTGCCTGCACATGGGGTGGGTTTGGCTGCTTCTTTGAGTGCTGAGCCAGCAAGCTCCTGCCTTCTGCTCTCCACAGTACCCTTCCTCTGCCCCCTTTCCATTCAGGGTGAAGGGTCTACAGGGGGGTGTGTGAGAAGACAGTGGTTGCCCTCATGAAGCTGGGTCACCCTCCTCCCCCCCAGCATTCTCTCCCCTGGTTTTCTGCTTAGTGACATACAGCCTCTAAGGATCCAAAACTTGAGAGCAAGCACAGGAGCTCTGCATTTCTCTGTGGGAAACATGCAGTGTTGAAGAGTCTGTTGGTTACCAGCTGACAGTGGCTCTGTCAGATGGGTTAGAAACAAACCACTTGGTTCTGCCGGGGAGCCTAATCAGTCTAGACCCTGTGATACATGCCTGGTGACGGTTAGGTGATTTTTTTCAGTCTCCAAGACGAAGCTGGGGCAGAGGAGCCGGTCAGCGTTTCTGTCGGCAAGGATTCGTGGCATCCATGTATGCTGAGAGTCCATGGTGCTTGCAGGGAACAATCACATCTTTGGTCTATGTCTTTGAGGAAGACACTAGCGTGGATGGTTTCTCTTGCAAAGTAAGAGGCTATGTTGCTAGCCTTCTTCTCCCTCACAGCCCAGCTGAAATGAGATCTGATCTAGCTTTCAGATCAAATAATTTAAAATTGACATTTGCTATTGCTAAACTTTTCAGCTAGCATAAGGGAGATTGTCTGTTTAGTGAGGTGGAACAAAACAAGTAAGCATATGATAGCACCTCTCCTTTGAAAAATCTGGGAGATTTTATACATGAGAGTAAATTAAAGTCGTTTCAGTGTGATTAACATGCGAGCTTGACACTTTATTTGTTTCCTTGGGGCATGAAATGTCAGGACAAAGAAAATAAAGTTTTAAAGGGTCTCCATCATAGCGTGTGTCAAATGTCATAGTGTCTGTAACAAATGAGAGACAGAGTTGGAAAGGTGATACTCTTCAATTAGACCAACTAATACTGTAAAGAAAGCCATGCAGGCTTCTGGCTAGGACTTCTGCACTTGTAAAAATGAGGTATTTTTGCTTCTGCTTTTCTTTCAGGCCTGCAGGAGATTTGTGTGTCTCAAAACATACTCATTTTTCTAGCAGTACTGGGTATGCTGAAAGAGGATATGACCTCCCTGTAAGCCATGGCTTGCTGATATCCCCAGACCATGGCATCTCCAGCAGTGCCATTCCTTTAACAGATAAAGCATATCTCTTCTTTCTGCTCTCTTATGTTGTTGCAGATGAGAAACTGAAAAATTCGGTAAGGTCTGTGTGATAGCCCTTGAAATGAGGCCAGTGCCCAGAATGAATAGGCACTGAAGGGAAAGTAGTATCCAATCACCACAATCTTCCACCAAAGGCACAGACGTTTTGTCCCTTGAAGTTTAGCTGCTCGGTGCGTTTGTCGTAGGAGAACGTTAACTGGTTTAGAAATCATGGTCAGGATCAGGTCATGGTCAGGTCATTGTTTTCGTTGTGCAGTGTTTGTACACAGGGACTGCTGATGACTATGAGGTTATGGACAACCACAAAGGGAAGAGGCAGAAGCTCGGAAGAACCTGCCGTGCCCTTGCAGTGTCCCCCAGCGCTGGGAGAGGGATTTGCTCCTGCTGGGTAGCAGGGAACCCACTGTCGTGTGTCTTGGGCTTGTGCTGGATCTGAGCAGGTTGTGGCTGTTCTGTGCCCCAGTCTTGGCAGATGAGTTTAATGTGGAAGGGGGTGGGTTAAGGCACAAGGGGTTGTTTTGTTTTGTTTTGTTTTGATTTTTCTCTGAAAGCAATTTGTTGTGCTATAGAGCTGCCACAAACTTCTTGTTCCTCTTAGTGTTTAGATAAGAGATGAAAGAGGAAACAGACACAGAGGGACTAACCTGTTGGCCTGAGTCTGTGCAGGAAATCTGTGGCAGAGCTGGGAATAAAATCCACACTGCTTGACTCTTCATCTTATTCCATGGCAGCCCCATGTTCTTTGTTTACTTGGCAGCTGGAGATGGTGTCCAGTTGCTTGTGAGCATGACGTGGACTTGCACCTGATGTGCTTTTCCGTGCTACAGCAGTGTTTTGGCTGGGGCTGAAAAGCTCCTACAGAAAATGTTGGGTTTTTTTTTCCAGGATGGTGCACTCCTTAGCCAAAGCTTTTTTTTTGTTTGCACATCCCTTAATTGTTACAGGAACATTCTGCTGTCCTTAATCATATCCCTGCAATTTGACCTGTATTTCCTATCAGTATTATCTAGAGCTGCTTCATTTTCTAATTCCTCCAGCCTGGTTTTCCAGATGTTCCTTCTGCATGCAGAAGTCACAACTGCTGTACTCCCCCTCTTTCCTCCATCTCCTTTTATTTCTAGGGCTTAGGAAGCTGCTTGTAATATATTCATATATTCTGCTTCTTTTTTCAGATACACAGCCTTGTTCACAAGTGATCCCAGCATTGTAGTTTTTAACTTGGATTTGTTATATGACAAGGAGAAGCTGAGATAGTGGAAGTGTGTCTTTTCAGTTGTGGGATACAAATTTAGAACATCCAAAATAGGTTCTGGGCTGTCCAACTCAGAGTTTTGCAATTTATTTATTTTTTTAAAATTCAGTGTTAATTATCAAACTTTTGCCATTATTTTTTATTTATTTGCCGTTAAGTATTTTGTTAGCATAAATAATTATCTGCTAGTTACACTTGATAACAACTCTAGAGGGCCATCCAGAACCCCAGTGTGGTACTCTGGCTTTGCAGTGTTGGATGTTTCACAGTGGGATCTACAGCCCTGGACCAACAGTGGGATCATATGCTTCCCCTATCCCCCAGGAGCCACAGGAGCAGAGGATGGCTTTCCTCTTTTCCCCTTGTCCTGTGGAGTCCCTGTGGACAGGTGGGTTTCACCGAGGTGATGACAATCAGCTGAGTAATGAGGTAGTGGTCTGCCTGCTTTTCCAAGGTGTAAGGAGGTAGAGAGAGGGTGGAAGCATGGCCAGGTGTGGGTCAGAGAACAGAGTAAGGATGCACACCTGGAAATCTTCAGCCATGGGTTGTTGCTCAGAGAGTTTACAATCCCACTGGTGACTGGTAGTCATCGTCCTGGATAGGGTGGACATGGATCACTGGGAGGAGAGAGCAGACGTCATATTGGGGCCTACAGGAGAGATAGGGAAGGACTGTTTATTAGGGAGAGTAGTGACAGGTAATGGTTCTAAACTGAAAGAGGAGAGATAGGGATTGGATATTAGGAGGAAATTCTTTGCTGTGAGGGTGGTGAGGCACTGGAACAAGTTGTCCAGAGAAGTTGAGGATGCCCCATCCCTAAAGGTGTTCAAGGCCAGGCTGGATTGGGCTTTGAGCAACCTGGTCTGGTGGGAAGCCTCTCTGCCCATGGCAGGGGCGTTGGAACTAGATGATCTTTAAGGTCCCTTCCAACTCAAACCATTCTGTGATTCTATATCCCTTGGTGTTCGATATTTTGAGATGTCTTACCTGGACCTGGAGTATATCCTACCAACACAGCTACTTCCCAAATTATTAGTGTTACTGTCACAGTTATGTTCATGATTTGTGTTACTGGAGTGCACAAGATTGGAGCGCAAGATGTACCACAACTCAGGTACAGTACAAATGGAGCTTTCTTGGATGTGAGGTGTTAGCAGTCTGAGAAAAGATCAAGAGATAGCAGATGGGCACCTGCTGTGGGGATTAGTAAAGAGGTACAAAGTCACTCCCATCTTTCTAAGCACCATTTTAATTCTTATCTTTTAAAAGCAGGTGATATTTAGGTACTTTATGCTAAACACATCAGATAGTTCTTGCATTTGCAACCTGTTCTTACTCTGCCATACTTTTCACGAAGACATATTGCTGTTTTCAGAAGGCAACAGAAAAAAACCTTTAGACTGTGGGAACCCTTAGCACAAGGCATTAACTCAATTTGTCAAATGCTTTGCTGAGAATTTGTAGGCTCCGTAAAGGAACCTTAAGAAGATTGTCTCGAAATATGAGTGATAATTTCAAATGGAATATTGTGGCTTTTGTTGTAGAGTACCACGGCATGCTTGTTCCTTCTGTGCCTTTCTTTCCCCAGCTCTGGTACGTAACATATTTCTTGTGCTCCTGGATGGAATCATGCTTTGCTCTGTTGTTTACCACCATTAGAAACTTTCCACCAATTTGCTAGATAGTCCTGAAAAGAAGTGTTAGAAAATTTTGAACTTCTAACCTGAATGGGTATGATGAGTGCTAGGGGAAAGAACAGGTAAAAGTCATAAACGTTGCATAAAAATATTAAACTATGTTTTCCTTAATCCTTCTGGCAATTATTATTTCTAGGATGGTTGTTTATGTATTCAGTCATGTGAGTTTGTGTAGAGGATTAGTGGACCTCATGTAGAAAATTTGTGGTGGTGCTAGAAAAACAGGCGCTGATGGACTGCCTGTTGGGTTTAGCACTGATAAATAAATTTGAATCCGAGGGAGATGGGGAGAGAACAAGGGCTGTCTCCAAAACCCAGGCCACAAACCAAGTAGTCAGACGCTGCAGGTGGTTTGACCGTCCTTTGCTTCCTGTGCTGGGATCAGGAAGAGGAGCAGTTACCTGACCTGCTTTTAATCCAGTATATGCCTTAAGAGGAACTAAAGCTGTGAGATGAGTGAATTAAGTCTGGAGTATGTAATCTCATCCCAACTAATTATCTGATTGTTTTGCTTGGGCGTCTTGTTATCTGCGTGGGCAGGGAAATTCAGGCTCTGAAAGGCGCCGCTGAGCATGTTTTTGCATGCAAGTGGTGGTGTTTTTTTGAGAAACATTGAGTTTCCCCTCAACTTGGGCATGGCTATTACACATCCTGTCCAACTGTGTGATGCTGTGCCATGGGGTGAGGGTTATTTGTAAGACTGAAGAACCCTTTTGCCCCAGAAGGGGATGGATTTGTTGCTGCATCAGCCATCAGCCATGTGCATGGTGTGACGGATCCACGTGCATTTAGTGGGTCACTTGTGGCATTAATCTAATGCCCCTCTACCTCCAATCCCTGCTGTGCTCTGCAAACCTGTGGATGACACCCTACCTTTGACCTTCATGTGCTATTGTGCCCTAGGGTTGGGTGGTTAAATGGGTTTGGGAAGGAGGAGAAGCCTCGACACCTGGCTGCACAGCATTACAGGCTGGTTTTGTCTGGGCATTTTGGAGCCTGTGGTGACCTCATGTGTCATTGATCCCCTGTATGAATACCCAGGGGAGAAGTTCATCAAAGCTGGGCTGGCTCGGTGTTTCCTCAGGGGAGAGCAAATGAGTTTGCTCTTTGTGTAGCTCTGGGGTGTTCTGAAATGAAGTGACCCCTCGTTGCAGCTGAAAGCGTGTCTCTGCCATGGCGTGTGTGCCACGCAGAGGCTGCAGCACAGTCTGGGGATGGAGGGAGCACGTTTCTAGATCCTGTTTACACTCAAGTTGTCACCTTCAGTCTCTGCTGTGTGTCCTGACCGGTGCCTGCTCCTCAGTGGTGGGTCAGGTGGTGAGCAGCAGGGGACATCCCTGCTCATCCACACATGGATTTTCCCTGGTAGAGCCCAGGCTGAGATGGTGCTGGCTGTGGGCAGGGAGTGATGCCAGGGAAAGATGTCCCGATATTCTCCCTTTACCAGCCTTCTGAGACTCATCTGAGGTCCATAGGGGCTATATAGCATTGCACGTCTGCTGTTTTGTGTAGCTTGTGTCATTTATCACTTGAAGCATCCCATGGTCTGTAGGAAGCAGCAGAGAATTCTTCTAAAGATATTGTGAAGGGCCTGTATGGTCTTTCCTGAGACCTTCTCAGAGGTCTTTGCCCTCTGCCTTCTCAGGTGCTGAAAGTTGAATGCTCTGATATGAGGGGTTTGCAAGTAAAAGATCTCCTTGCCTCTCCTTACCCTGCTGTCTCCTGGGCAAAGGACACTGCTGGTTGGGACCTGTGCTCCTGAGACCTTGGACTTCTGCTCTCCTCGGTTGAGTTGCTGTGTAGCAGCAGGTAGCAGATTTGAAATTTAAAGTGGTGGTGGAGGTTCTGCCTTTTCCTGGCAATTATTATTTCTAGGATGGTTGTTTATGCATTCAGTCACAGAAGCGTACATGCAGGGTTAGTGGACCTTATGTGGAAAATTTGTGGTGGCGCTGGAAAAATGACTGCCTGTTGGGTTTAGCACTGATAAATAAATTTGAATCCGAGGGAGATGGGGAGAGAACAAGGGCTGTCTCCAAAACCCAGGCCACAAACCAAGTAGTCAGACTCTGCAGGTGGTTTGACCGTCCTTTGCTTCCTGTGCTGTGATGGATTTGTCAGGAAGAGGAGCAGTTACCTGACCTGCTCTTAATCCAGTATATGCCTTAAGAGGAACTAAAGCTGTGAGATGAGTGAATTAAGTCTGGAGTATATAATCTCATCCCAACCAATTATCCGATTGTTTTGCTTGAGCGTCTGTTGTTATCTGCGTGGGCAGGGAAATTCACGCTCTGAAAGGCGCCGCAGAGTGTGTTTTTGCATGCAAGTAGTATTTTTCAGTGGCACGACTCTGCTACTACATATGGATGTTGTACAATCCCATCCAGCTACACTTTGCATGAGAGGGACATCAGCTAACAGCAGGGTTATTGTAAGCTAAGGAGTACTTGTAGGAATAAAGAGCTACTCTGAAAGGGGGGGGGTTGGTTCCTGCAAGACCACCTCAATATTAGCTTACATTCTTCTGATGTTCAAGGAGGTCCATAGTAGTAAGAATTTGTCTGTGGTTTTGGCTATTTTGTAGGTTCACTAAGACTTTCACAGCAGGGGTATGCTAACTCAGCAACCCCCTGCTTGACTTATCGTAGTGGAGCCAGAGAAGCCTGAATGTGCTTCTTTCTCCCAAGTACACAATGTCAGTTGGGGAATAGATAGGATTTGTGAATTGAGGCTGCTAATTTTACACAGTTTTGTTTTTTTATGATAGTGTTTTAAAAGTTGTGTTACGGCATGTTTGGTGAAAGAGACTCTTAAGTGATCATTTAGAGCAGCTTTGGAGACTAGGAGGTTGGTACCTCAGTGAAAATAATTTGGTAGTGTTGGGTTGGAAGCTGGAAGAATACTTTGCATGAAATTTTTTGTCTTTCGTAAGAAACGATGAATTTATTCTTCAACTAAAGAAATAAGCATATTTGGAAAGCACGTTCTGATGCTTTCATTAAACTGGACACTTCTAATCTGAGAGTGTGAGTGGAGCTTCTGAACACATGAGAGAGCAGTTAAAAAAAGATAACTCGAGCAAGGAAACTTTAGTTCTTGGCAACATATTGAGTAAATGACAAAGAATGATTAAAAGTGCTGCCATGTAGAATCAGGCTCATATGTTCTTGAATTTAATTTTTAAATAGCTTGGGTCTGTTCCCATTCAAAAGCCAAACCATAGCAGAAACTGGTGCATCTGAAACTAGTTTCAAATGGTTTTTTAAAGGCCGGTTTCCATCTGCAGTGGTTATTTACACTGTGTGCTGAAGGTCTTGCAAGCCAAAAAGTGTCTGTAGAATTGCACAGTGCCATTGCAGCTTAGTATTTTTAAGAATTAGTTCCCAAAATATTGGCTGCACATATACAACTATAAATAACAATTTTGCTGGAGGAAAAAAAAAAAGCATGTTGTATTGACAGACATTGTATTTTGTGCCCTTTTTTTTTTTCTTCACAGGTGGTTCATTGCCCCATGAAGAATCTTCTCTGGTTGTGAATAAAGGGGAGGAATTAAGGCTGAGGTGCAATGAGGATGGACCTGTGACTTGGAATTTCCAGAACTCGGACCCATCGGCGAAAGAAAGGACTTCCAGTGAGAAAGAGTGGTACACCAAAAATGCAACAGTCAGAGACATAGGCAGATACATATGCAAAAGCAAAGGAAGTGTGGTCACCTCTTTTTATGTTTTTGTGAAAGGTAAATATCAATGAAGGCATTTTTTTTTTGCTTTCCTCTCCCTTTCCCACTCCCAAAATAATAGGGCAGTCAGTGCTGGAGGAGGGAATGAATTTGAGATACGGGGGAGACCACAGTCTGATGGAAGAAACCTCCTCTGTGCAGTAGAAAGAAACCTCACTCCCAGCCTTGCTTGCTGGCCTTTGTCGCCAGAACAAAGCTCTGGATAAGTTTGTCTCTGCATCTTTGTACTGTGGTGAAACATACATGAGCTCTCCTTCTAGAAGCTAGCCAAGTGACCTCAATCAGTTGCATGAGTCAGTTGCACTGTGAGGAAACCAGCAGTATGTAGAAACGTCTTTTTGATTCCATGCCATCCATCAGTGTGGAGTCATGTAAGGTTTGGCCCCAAGCTCTCGATTTATCGAGGTGGTTAGCTAAAGGATTTGGCTTTTTGAGGCCGCCCTCTGAGGCTGAAGCCAGCAGGCAGCATCATTCCTCTGCCCTCAGCTCCTGATCTACCTTATGACTGATCAGAAATGTCTTAGACGGGAAAGAAATACCCCTGACACATTTTCACAATCTTTTATTACCCTTCTTCTTGTCCTGTGGTTTCTTCAGATTTCTTCTCTTCTTTTGTTGCCTCCTGATCTGTGGCTTCATCAACTGCCCTCATATCATGCCTGGCGTTCCCTTTTCCTTTCCAAGGAAGCCATTTATTTTGCTTCTCCTTCACACAGCTCTGGTGGTCTTCTTTTCCTATTGATGGAATAAAAGTCCTGCAGCATCCACTTTCTTAGAAACAGCATTCCTTTTCCAACAGGGATTGCCCCAAAGAATTACTCCAAGGTTGTTTTCCAAGACAGGGAGATACCAGAACAGCAAAGCAAAGAGTGTTTTCCCATGGGAAAATATCTGACATAGTGACCACTCACTTTAAAGAGTGCTCCTTCAACCACTCCTGAGTTGTCCAAATAGCCATGCAGCTACCGTGGACCTTCTGTGTCCAAGAAATCTGTCATGTATTTTACCTAGATGTGAAAAATATTGTTGACTTTATCTTCCAGGACTATTTTCCTGAAGGTCATGGTAATTATCCCAGACAGCTGTGATCATAGAGATGTTTGTGCCTTCCATTAAGTGAAGGCACACTCATTTCCATCTCAGGAAAGCAGACAAACCTCCCACTAAACATGATTACCAAAGCATCAGAGAAAGCTGTGTGGCTCTGATGTAACATGTTTTTAATTTTTTGGTATTAATTGTGTGAAAAAAATGTGCAAGCTTTACTTTGAAAAGTTCTTGGCAGTAAAATAAGTATTATGTGAGGCCATCATTTTGCAACAGGGTAACCTTTATAGCTGTGGCTCAATGACTACTTAACAACACCTTGAAGATGCTACCATGAGCGCAACTGCTAGTGGGGTCGCCACAAACACCCTGTACACCTTTTGCTTGTAAATCTGGTAATGAAAAGAGAACAGGACCGAGAGTAAATCAACCTTGATCCTTTGTAGTCCCAAGTGGCACATGAAATGGTGGCAGCTGTTTATCTCTTATGTCCATCTGGATCTGTTAACAATGATTTTTCGATACTTCTGTGACCAAGGATGACGGAAGTGTTGACAGACAGTAAGTGCCTCCCTCTTTCACCTCTCTGCTTTGGCAGAAAGTGCCTATGTTTTGTCTTTAGAAGCCATTTATGTCCCTATCCAGGTAAGTTTAGTTAAAAGTGAAAAGTCTATGGATTTTGATCTGGGTTTTTTCAGATACAAGCCATGATAAACACAACCACATATTGTAGTGGAAGCCTGAGGTATGCCCAGAAAGCAGGTGCTACCTTGCTACCTGAGTTGTACCTGGTTTGGAAAGATATGAAGGGAAGAACATGACCCTCTTTGTGCCTGGATTCCTTAAGGCAAATACTTTCATGTCTTCTCCCCAAGATGTTTCCCTTCCAGAGGAGGAGACAAGAGTGACAGCTATTCACAGCATTTCTCTAAGTATCTCTGTGGGCAAAACATCACACTTTGGTTCTGTTCAGACGTGTTTTACTTTTTCATTTGTTAGTAGTCTCCATCCTCTAGTTCTAGACTGATGCTTCAAAGCTTTGAGTTTGTGTTGACTTCTTGGACAGCAGCATCAAGTGAGATTAAAACTACACTTTCACTCTCAGCTAGAAACCAGCCAGTAACTTCTCTGTTCAGTGGTGAGCAACTTTCAACTTACCATTTCCTAATTGTTTATGTAGATGTCTTATGCTTCATTTTCAGCCTGATACTTCTTCTCTTAAACCAAATGCATGCTGCCCATCATCTTAACCAGATTCTCCCAGTTTTCCTTGTTAAGTCATGGTTTGTTGATCGCTAATCATTCAGGTTGTACAGAGCCAGTTTGCAAGAAAAAAAAAAGAACACTTTTCCCTGTGTTTCACCATTTCTAATTCAAACAACTCTCTTGGGAGGGCAGATGGGAACTGAAATAAGTTATAAGAATGACTGAAAGAAGTTTGTCACCACAGCATCCTTTATTTTGGGGTTCTCTATTAATGGTGAGGTCCTTTAGTGTTTCAAGATCATCAGCTATCATGGGCTTGGTTTTTAAAATGTTTAAAGTACAGTATGTTTGTGTGCTGTGGTTGGCCGAGATGAAATGCTTTAGAAAAGTTACCTTGTGAAAAATTATATGACAGTTTTTCAATCAGATATGCTGTTTGTATGCCCATTTTTTTCTAAGGAGGCTAAAAATAACCCCTGTTTTCAGGAGGGGAGAAAGACAAGTTGTTTAGTGCTTCCTCTGTAGCAATGTGTGTTCATTTAGATTATGTATTTTACAGAAGTGAAAACCATAATTTAGGTGCTTTTCAACTTCCATTTGCTCATAAATTTGTTCAAAATCCTCCTGTGGGCATGAAACCTTATAGCCCCTCCATGAGCTAAAAGCAAATTACTTTTAATGGTCTGTGAAAATCTGTTTGCTATTGTTGGGGGTGGAGGGTGGAGGTTTTGGAGCTAAACAAGGCAAAACAAATAATCTCCATCTCCAAATAAAAAAGCAGTAAGATTATTTTTAGTGCACATGATTCTTTAGCGTGTCTAGTATTGAATGTGACTGCACATCTCCTGGTGTGCTGCTCTTTTCAGACAAAATTTAATATTTCTTGGTAAACACGAATTGGGTAATACTCAATTTTATTGGCTGAATGTAAAACTTTCTTTGATGTAAGTGTGCAGTTGCAGAATTAAGGTCATCAGAAGTTTCCTGTGCAATGTCAGCTTCTCTGACAGGTCTTTGCGTTTCTTCACAGATCCAAACGTGCTTTTCCTTGTTGATTCTCTGATCTATGGAAAAGAAGACAGTGACATCCTGCTGGTGTGCCCGCTCACGGATCCAGATGTTTCAAATTTCACGCTGAGAAAATGCGACGGCAAACCCCTCCCCAAAAATATGACGTTCATTCCCAATCCCCAGAAAGGCATCATTATAAAGAATGTGCAGAGGTCGTTTAAGGGCTGCTACCAGTGCTTGGCCAAGCACAATGGAGTTGAGAAAATATCAGAACACATTTTCCTGAACGTGAGGCCAGGTAACATAAGATTTTTAGCTTCTTATAGAGCACCTGGTTTTTTCCATTTTGTCTTCCAGGAACTGATGGGAAGTCCTGTAAAGCCTCACCTTGTGTACTGACCTTGTCATGGGATAGCTGGAGGTGGTGGCCTCCTCTGGAGGCTTTTGGAGTTTACTCCTACTCAAAGCAAGATGTGCTTGCACACCAGAGAAATGCTCTGTGGCACCAGTGACTGCTGCAGGTGGTCCAGAGGAAGGTGGTGGGCTTGGAAAGCTTATTCTGGGCAAGTTGTGTAGGGTCACAATAGGGGCTTATGGCTGTGCTGAATAGGTCTGGTCATAATTGCTTTTATTTTCTGTTCCTGGTGATTTCCAGGTGCTTTTCTCACCATTTTAAGAAAAAATGTGGGTTGTGCTGTCAAACTTTGCAGACAAACCCTGAGGTTTGGACAGGTTTGTGCAGGCAAGGTAGAGGTTTGTGTGCCTGACTCACGTGTCTGTTGCCCACAAGTGACAGCAGGAGGAACTGATGGATGCCATGGAAGAAGAGGGATTTGGTGGAGAGGCAGAGCTTGGGACAACAGAGGGCCCTTTTTTGTCTCTATCTCCATGACTGAGGATGATCACAACAGCAACCAGGTGCCCAGGTCACGATGAGGAGTGAGCTGGTGTGGCTGAGCTGTCAGATGTATCATTTCTTAGCTCTGCAAACCTGTGGATGACACCCTACCTTTGACTTTCATGTGCTCTTGTGCCCTGGAGTTGGGTGGTTGAATGGGTTTGGGAAGGAGGAGAAGCCTCAACGCCTGGCTGCACAGCGTTACAGGCTGGTTTTGTTTCCAGATCCTGTTGACACTCACCATCACTCTCTGTTGTGTGACGTGACCGGTGGTGAGGCAGTGGGGGCCATCTCAAGTCTGCAGTTTGCTGTGGCAAATTGAAGAAGTTTTTTTTTCCTGGTGGTTTGGAAACTCTGATATAGTGCATTTTAATGAATAATAAATTTCAATTATTGAGTAGAGAACAAAAGTTTTATCAGTGCAGGCATCTCTGGCATTCTCCTATGATGACAAAAATCAAGTCCATTCTTGCTGTCTCTGTTTGTTCTGTAACAAGGTATTTTTGCAACTGTTTTTTCAATGATGGCCAAAGAAAGCAAGCAGTTGATTGGAATAACTGACTTATCTCTGACACTGGAGAATGCAAATTGTAGTATTGGACTATTTCATTTTGTTACAGCAAAAATGTCTGTACTTGTTTGATAGAGCAGTGACTTCAGATGGGAGGGTGTGACTTGGTGTAGGTGGTCAGTGGGACCTGGGCACTCTGACCACGTCTCCGTCTGGAGACAGTGCAGTAAGTGGAAGCATCTGCTGAAGGCCATCAGTGTTGTAATTAGTGTTCAGTCCTTGAGTTCACCAGGTGAAACTCCCCTTTTCTCCTTGGGTGAAGTCTTAAGTGTGTTGCAGACCCTTTGGTGGGCATTGGTGGCCTTCATACCCACAGGTTTAGCTTCGGATGCAGACAGAAGAGGCATCCATGAAAGAAGGAGCTGTGCAGGCGCACTCAGACATACTCCAGCTCTGCTACCATAGCACTGGGAGTATTTATATCCAGCCCTTCTCCAAACAATGAGGGGCTTTATGGACTTTTTTTTGGTTGTCCATAGTTGTTGCTGGCGGGTGAGAACACAGCATGCCTTCTGCACCAGCTTTCTTCTGTCTCCTGGGTCCTGCTGAATGCCAGGGCCAGGGGGGTGGATTTTTATGTGAGCCTTTATATCTGAAGAGAGCAAACATTTCTTTGTTCTCATCTGTAGAACATGAGGAAAACATTATTGTTAAAGTATGAATGGCTGAAAAGCGTGGAGTTTCCCAAAGTTTCATATAATTTAGCTAAGACAACTACAAAGCCTGTGTCAGAGGCAGGAAGAGAGTCTGGAAGGCCTTATCTGATGTGTGTTGCATTCACAGCTTGAAAGTGAGTCTTCCTGCATAAAAGCCCTAGTGGGAA
This sequence comes from Scolopax mira, assembly GCA_004320125.1. Classification (NCBI taxonomy): domain Eukaryota; kingdom Metazoa; phylum Chordata; class Aves; order Charadriiformes; family Scolopacidae; genus Scolopax; species Scolopax mira. Next base: position 9,217 of record BJBW01007077.1, on the reverse strand, counting down.
GTTTAGTGGAGTCTCATAAATGAGGAAAAATTGAAGAAATGATGAAGAAAACAGAAAAACAAACTGTAGAGGGAACAGAGGAGAAGCTGAAGATAAGACACACGTAATCCTCAAATATACTTGACTGTTGACAAAAGACACCTTAAAGCAGACCAGGGGTACAGCAGCCCACAGCTACTTGTAACCACCTACCTCTTGGGTGAGGAACTTGTCCATGGTCTTGGCTTTGGCCACCTCTGTGAACCCTCCCCATGAGCAGAGGTTGCGGTGCTTTCAGGGACGGGTGTGCTAAAGTCCTTGAGTTCTACTTGTCCTTTCTAGGCTTTTCAGGGACCTGTCGGTTGTGTTGGCTGTAGTAATTTCTAATTAAAAGCCTCTTCAGAGGCTGATCCTCATAGTGTTTTTGGTTCCAGAGTGCAACTTTTTAATCGCCGTCATGGAGTGAGTCATCTCATTGACGGTTCAACATCATTCAAGTTTCTTCATGCAAGTTGCTATGCTCTAACAAGTATTATCTAACTTTAAGTGTAATTTGAAGGGAGATTGAAGCAGAAATGTGCTTGTTGTAAAGGAACAACTCTGTAATATGTTAAAGAAATTTGAATACCTCTCGGAGGCCTGAAATTTTATTGGAAAGTTAATGACTGTTGATTTTTATCCCCCCTTGGAAGCTCTGAAGCTAATGAAAAGTAACGCACTTTTAAATTGTTTTCCAGTTCATAAAACTCTCCCCGTCATCACCTTATCCAAAAGCTATGAGCTTCTCAAAGAAGGGGAAGAGTTCGAAGTTACATGCATAATCACAGACGTGGATAGCAGCGTACAGGCTCATTGGATTTATCGCAAAAGTGGGGTGAGTTCCTTTATTTGTTTATTTATACTCACGGCACACAAACTCTCTGAAGATACTCACATGCTTGTCCCGGATACCAGAGGCTAGATCCGTTTGGATTTGCTGTGTTTCCAAAGGTTCTGCATCCCACAGACTGGTGAGAGGCCAGCAGCAACTGTCCTGTGCCCACGCGGATGGCTGGGAGGGAAAGCATCCTCATGGGCTTCTCTTCCTAAACAGAAATTAAAATTAGGCTTGTCAATGTGAAGTTTAGGTGACCTCTGTTGGGCTGCCTAAATACGGAAGCAGAGTGCCTACACATCACACTGCAATCAATGGGAGCTGCAAATATCAACACATGGACTGCAAATTACATATTCTAGGCGTTATCATTAACAGTAAAATACCTGCTAATTAGCATGGGATTGTATGTGACAGGAATAGTAGTAAGCATTCGCAGGAATGATTAATTCATTTAAATTACATGGTATGCCTCCCTAACTGGGAACGTTCTGAAAAATGAACCGGTGAACTGGCTTCTGTCTGTAGTGATAGATGAAGTTACTGCCTGGCATCACCAAATTAAATTAATTATTGGCTAAGTGCTCCAGGAGAGTTCTTTACCAGCAGCACTGCTATTCTGCAGCGGAGGGGCAGCGAGATGCCCTCCCCTGGCCAGCCAGCATGCGGCCAGCTCTGCCTTGGGAATGAGCAGGAGGCACCGGGTTGTCTTCAAGGAAAGCCTCTTGGTTTTCTGTGTATACCCTGAAAATTAAATGAATTAAAAGCCCTTGTGAAGACCTGTTAGTAACTCCTGCTGTATACGCTCCCATGCTAATTGTCTGGTCTTTCACTGCTAAGAGCAGTGACCAGAATACGTAATTCGCAGTCCACGAAAAAGAAAGGCTTCTGTGATGCTGTGATGTTTGGATAAATCGCATCTCCTCGAGCAGAATAGCAAAGGGGAAGCCTGTTCCCAGGGGCTGGGTATGCTGTTCTTAGCTAATCCGCTGGCTCTGGCAGAGCTGCTCCCACTAAGTGCTCCAGAAATCCCACCTCGCAGCTCCAAGGGTTGAGGAGGTTTAAATGACATGAAGGCAGCACGGGACATGCAGATGGGGCTTTTGGTCCTGTGCCAAGGTCAACTACAAGTCCTTTATCTGAGAACTTAATTTCTTCTATTATTCCTCCTCTTTTCTTTGTTTCAATATGATTAAATTGGGGTCTTCCCTTAAGTTTTTGTGCTTTTTCATTTCATGAGTAAAAGCCATGAGGAAAATATTACTGACCAAGAGGAAAATATTGTTGACCAAATAAGTTTGACCTTTCTCTCCTTTCTGGTAAATAGCATGGGATGCTATTTTTTAAATATTGACTATCAAATTAAATTTTGTACTGAAACAGAATACATAAAATTCATGTTTATATAGATGCAGAATTCCATTTTCCACTGAATAGGTTGAAGGAAAAAAACAAAAAACACTTCCCTTGTATGACTGAAGTTTTAAAGACTTTTAAAATTAGTATACTTGTTGTAAGCAAGCCCATCCATACAAATCAAACGGCTATTTATGATTATTATAGTACAGGAGGAATCAAAATGCATCTGGAACCTCATGGCAGCTCCAAGAGTTGAAATCATACTACTAAAAAATCGCAACAAGTCCAGGTCTGCATTTGGATTAATCAGTGTAAATTTATCAGTCTTTCTCACCACACCGAGCATTCTCACAGAAACCGAAGTCAACACCTCAAAGCATTTATTTTTTATTTAGTTCCAGCACCCGTCCGTAGGCATAGAGTCATGATATACTCAAATACTTTGGAAAGAAAATGTGGTTTCCAGTTGCCTATAAGGTTAATAAATCTGGATTGCTATGGATGGAGCAGCAAAGCAGGTTCCAGAGCGAGGATGCCATGTAAAGTGTGCCATGACCAGGTCTCTCTGCAGTGTATCTGCAATGAAGAGATGCCTTTGCTGTGGCCAAAGAGCCACCCAGTTTAAAATGAATAAATAATCCCTTAAATAATCCCTTGTCAGTCACTGGGAAGCATTGCAAGCATTAGAGGGTTCGGTGGTTTTTAGGCAGCACTTGAGTTGTGAACCACACTTCAGAGCTGGAATGACTTTTTACTGCAGCTTCTGAGCATTAGGACAGTCAAGACCCAGTGTTCATTTTGCATCCAGGCCTACAACTAGTGCATATAAAACCTTCTGTCAGCTCCACATTTTCCTCAGCATTAGCCAAAGCAAGCTGGGTCTGATGGGTACAACACCCTTTTCATCATATGATTGAAATATTTGAAGAAATTTAGAGTTTCAGCTTTGTGGGTTGGGCTGGTCTCTCCCATTTGGATCTCTTGGAGCAGCTGAATGCACACACACACACACGTATTCTTGGCTTACAGTGGAGCTTGAGGAGGCAAAAAAATAAAGAATATGGGGAAGAGATAGAATTTAAGAGAGGACGTTATCTCCCAAAGACAGCTGATCACACGCTTGTTTTGCATGGAGAGATTCTAGTGACAGGTTTGTCGTGCTGGCTTATTATTCCGGTTTAAAGTTATGAATATTAATATAGCAAAGTTATAATTACTTCTATTTTTAATTTATCTCGGAAAGATGCGGCATACACAGTGTTTTAGATGTTAATTGTTTTTTACCGACAGATTGTTACAAGCAAAAGCAGAAATTTGGGTGATTATGGATACGAAAGGAAATTAACATTGAACATCCGTTCAGTGGGAGTTAATGATTCTGGAGAATTCACATGCCAAGCAGAAAACCCTTTCGGAAAAACCAATGCCACAGTAACCTTGAAAGCACTAGGTAAATAATTCTTATAGAAATCTTAACATTTCTAAGAGCAGGAGGTGGAGAGCAAGAACACTGGGGAGCCTTCCCTTCCATTTCTCTCCTTTCCCCCAAACCTCAGTGAGTAAAGTTGCTTTATTAAAAGGTTATTGCTGACTGGTACCATATGGGATGGCTGAGGAAGCGTTGTGTGTATGAGTACTTTAATTTCTATAAGCCTTTGCGTGTTATTGGAATGTGATGTTAGAACAACCATTCAACGGTGTTTCCATCTCTCTGGTTTGTCTCATCCTTCCTGGTTTAATTTTAAATTTAATCCAGTCTTAATGAAGCAAGTAATTTACCTTTGCCTGGTCCTATCCCTATGTTTAAATAATTTGGCAGCACAAGCACAAAGCGTATCTTTAATACCTCCCTTCCAAGCATGGGAAATTTCGCTGACATCGGTGTGTCAGTGTTTTTTTAGGTAGAAGCTATATACGTACCTCTATTTAAAATAATGCCATAAGGAACATTGCAGTGTGCACAGGCAGCGTGAAATTGTTCCGGAGTTCACCCCTGTGATAAATCCACTTCCATGGGTTTTTGGGTCGTGTCCCTTCACAGTGGGTGAACTCCCTCCCTCCTCTTGTTTAATAACAAATTAGTTTAGAACCTGCTATGTAGTAACTTGGGTGGCACACGGTGCCTTTTGAATTTTAAAGCTGCTGAAACCTGCTAATTTGCTAAATTAAGGACATGATGGTATAGCTAATAAGATCTTTCTGAAGACATCTACGCAATTGGCTACAACGGTTTCAGCTCCTTACCATTCAAGGGTGTAGGAACTGTGGGAAGTGCAGCTTTGGGTCCTTTTTCCTTTTAAAATCTGTTTTTCTGTTGCACAGCTATGCCTGCTACATTGCTTTTTTTCTTTCCCCAGTAACTTAAAGAAAACAGAAGTATTTGACCCATATGGGTCAGATTCAGCAGAGTGGCAGAGGTTTGAGTGCCCTTAACCTCGCTCTGCCGTTCAAGGTGGGGGTAGAGCTCATAACGACAGGGATGTTTTCCTCATTTTGTTACAAGAGGGACTAAATTCATATGTAAAAGAGTGAAACAGTGTGAAGTATGAAAGAAAATCTTTTACCCAAGAGGAACAATATGAAAGCTTTTATTGTAAGAGGAGGGAAGTTCTTAACTAAATTCTTAGGACTACTATGTATGCAAATGTGTCTTTAAAAAGGATTGACTTTGGAAGGTCTGGGGACTAAAATAAAGCATGGCATTATAAAAAGTAGAAAATAAAGTAACAAGTTTGTATTCAGTAAAATGCAAAGTTTATATTTAATAAAAAATACCAGAGAAAAACTGTAATCTTACTTTTGAGATACTTTTCTCTCCCCACCCTCTCAAATTTGACTTAAAAACCCCACAAGTCTGTCTCCTGGATGCCTTTCAGTATTCATTTTCAAACTGACTATATTTATCTGAACTGTGCCAGCTCCCAGGGTCCTATGAAGTGGCATATGGCGTGTATTGGAGAGATCATGGGATTGTATCAGTTTCTAAATAGCTGTGGCTTTAACATTAACCAAAAAGTTTACAAGGAATAAGGGGTAAATTTCCTAATTATTTTTTAATAGTTAATTTATCTAGTCATAAACAGTTTCTAGAACTGTTTCGGGGACTGATGGCACAATCTTAAAATTTTATTTGCAGTCTGTTGGGTCCGATTTTGAATCTGGGGTGCATAGGCGATCCTGTGTTTATACAGGAAAAAATAGAAAAAAAAGCTCTGCGAAGGAACTCAAAATCTTCGGTTCCCAGATTTAAAACCTTTTTCTCATTTCTAATGATGGAGAACATTTAGAGAGTACCTGCCTGCTGTGAGTTTACTTCATCTTTTCTTCTCTGAAGCAGCTGTCAAGTGCTCTGGCAGCTCCATATGCTTTCACCAAGCCCTGCTGGCTTCGACTTTCCCGAGCTGAGGTGCCCAGCTGGCCACAGCAGTTTGATTACTAGAAAGTGGGAAGAAGCAGGGATCCGAGATTGACTTTTGGTCTAAATTCAAGCGCTCTCAGTAAATGTGTTTCATTGTAATTGCGATCTGCCTGTCAAACTGATAATTCCCATATGAGTTTTTGTAATAGGACTGAAAAATTTGTCTTTTCAAAAAGTGAGTAATCCTGAAGCTGATGAGTTTATTAATGAAATTAAAACCCTTGCAGTAAGGATGCTGCTCCACATGATATTTTGGAACGGAACTGCAGAATGATAAACGGTATCTGCCAAAGAAGAGATTAAGACCCAGTGGTAGATGAACAGAAGTGCCTTAGTTTAAAACAATTGTTATCCAAGCCCATGGACTTAGCGTTTTTTTTCTCTAATTACACTTGTTTTAATAGCTTCATTTGTAATGTTGTTCTTAATTACACTTGACAAAGAAACCTTAAGTACTCTAGTATATTGTCATAAATGATCAATTTATCTTGCTTTTTTTGCAGTGTTTCCTTTGTACCATACATTTAGTGACTCTGATTTTTTGGAAAAATGCAAATTTGTGAGTAGAAACAAGCATGTGCTTGCATTTTTCCGAAAGCTAATAGAGGCAATTTATCACTAAAAGGTGGAATTATTTCTGTTAAGCTGCTTTAAGCCCTGTGCCTCATGGCTATATATAGTTAGTGGCCTTGGGTTTGGCAGGTGAGGGTTCAAGTTCTGCTTTGGAGATCAGGTTTCCTGTTTCACAGTTGGATGTTTGATCACTAGATCTTGAAGTAGTCTTAAGTGTGGTTAGAGTACTGACAATCTTCTAAATGGCCCTGAAATTGTTTTTCTTCTCCTCTTATGGCCATCAGCTAAAGGATTTATCCGTTTGTTTGCAACAATGAATACCACAATAGATATAAATGCAGGACAAAATGGAAATTTAACAGTTGAATATGAAGCATATCCAAAACCGAAGGAGGAAGTCTGGATGTACATGAACGAAACATTGCAGAATTCATCAGACCATTACGTCAAGTTCAAGACTGTGGGCAATAACAGGTAATATGAATGCTTGTAAGTGCTATCAATTTTGCTTTGGAACTGCAAACTAGAGTCTGCTCTGGAAAGATGGAAATGGAGATAGTGAGAAAATTGTGATTATAAAAGATCTCATAGTCCACGTGGCTTACCATAGTCACTGGTGCAAAGTCTGATGACCTAAATTTGGAAGAGCGTTGAGCTAACCACGCCATCTGAGGACCAGTGGGCCACAAACTCACCACTCACCTCCAAGATGCCAGTCCTGCCCAATAAGCAAAAATCAGAATCTGAAGCTGTTTGTGCACAGAGACTCCCAGGGCAGAGCCCAGTCCTCTGCACCAAAGCTTACTTTTTTCATTTCTGCTGTGCACTTGCACTGTACTCTCCTGAGCCCTGGTCTTTCAAAAATCCAGTGTAGCACCTGAGCACATGTGGCCTGGGTTGTGTACCTGCCTTCCCTCCTCTTTGAGAAAAGGAGCAGGCGGGGGGGCACGCAGGGGGTGCTGGGATGTGGTGCAGGCACACATCTGGGTGTCAGAAATGGCGGAATTTCGGGTTGCTGTAGTGCAAAGGCCATCATAATGCAAGGTAAGAGTGTCAGCATGGACAGTGTCCACAGGAGAAGATGGCACACTAATAATGGACTCCTCAGTTTCCGTAGAGCAATTGCCTGTTCACCACAAGTTGTGAGCATCAATAATGCTAACTTTTTTTCTTTACAGTTACACAAGTGAACTTCACCTTACCCGATTAAAAGGAACAGAAGGAGGCATTTACACATTTCTTGTGTCCAATTCTGATGCCAGCTCCTCTGTAACATTTAATGTCTATGTGAAAAGTAAGTAAAGTGAACAGTCTGAAATATTTCATTATCACAGTCATTGTATTTTCTACAACATAATGTATGCACAAGATGTCACAGCATGGTTCAGCATCTGAGAGGCTTTCTGAAGTGAAGCACATGCTGGAAAACTATTTAAATGTCAAGATATAAAAGTGCAGAGTACTTGCACAAATACAACTACTATCCAGTGTGACCTTACATGCTAGCAAACATATTCCAGAGGTTACCAGAGAGCAGCTAGAGTGTTTATGCTGGAAAAAAACTGTAGCACCTGCAAACCCGATCTGAAAAATAAGTGTGTACCATAAACCTTTGATAATTTAAGGTGGAACAGGATACATAGGGATTATATTTGGCACTTTTGGCAGCTGAGTTAAGCTATTAGTTGTCATTCATTTATTTGAGTTGGATGCAGAGTTTGAAAGCTTATCAGGAGAATTATTCACTTGTGCCCTTTGGCATCTAAATACTTCTGTCTAATAATACAGATCACCATTGTTTTAGAGAAATCTGCATAGCTTTATGAACTCGTGTGCTGTCATCTTTGGGACATGCTTGGTAAAAGAGAACATCGCTCTCAGTTCTAAATAGCATTCTTAAAGGCAAAAGCCAAACTTCAATATTAATTCAATGAAACTTTCAGGAAAGCCTGTCCTTAGCAGAGCCATCCTGTTAGAGAATTTAGTGCTCTCAGCAGACATATATTGGCAGATGCTAAAGGCCAAGCTTAAGGAAAATTAAACCAGGAGGGGACTGCAGGCAGACTGGAGAAACTAAGGCGAGGTAGACAATGGTGCCTTCAAGCCTAGCAGGAGGAACTGTACAGAGAGGGAGAGAATATGGTGCAGGAGCAGTTCTGTGCTGCTGCTGTGCTTTGGCAGTGAAGTGTCCTTCTCTGGGCGTAGGCTAATGCAGAGGACTGTAGAGAAGACCACAAATGCACAAAATCCTAGATAGTAATTTCTGAATTCTTCTCATTTATCACTGAAGGTCAACGTTTGTAGCATCACTATTAGCAATGCCATAGTTCGGGTCTAGAAATGTCACTTGGGCTCTTTTCACAACATGGCATTTCTTCCTTCATCTGTGAATGTTGTAATTTGTATTCTTCTGCCTTTTCCATTTCCTAGCTGTGATTTCTGAGATGAGAGCACTGGTGACCTCAGATGTCCTTTGCCACCATAGATGAGTGTGGGTTACAGTCAGGAGGGTAATTCTACTACTTTGCAGATTAGTGGAGCAAATTGATGAGCCAGAAGTTTAATTACTGGGAAGGAATGGGAGAAATTGCAGGTTCTGCTTGGAGCTGTCAGGTCAGATGAAGCTGGATGGTGTTTTCTGACTTGCAAGCACCATACCCATGTTTGCAGCAAGGGGCTGTTCGTTGGCCTCCCTGCTCTCCCAGGCTCTGCAGACTGCTTGGGAGCAGTATAGGCACAATGTCTTAAAAAAACTCACCACAGTTTTGTCGTCATAAGGTGTTGGTTTTCATGCAGAGCTCTGCATTGACGCTTTTGAGGAATCTGCTACTTGATAAAAACTGAAAACCCCTGTGGACATTGTTAGGAAACCAGATTGGGAATCATAGAATCGTAGAATCACAGAATGGTTTGGATTAGAAGGACCCTTAAAGATCATCAAGCTCCAACCCTCCCTGCCCTGGGCAAGGACACCTCTCACTAGAGCAGGTTGCTCAAAACCCCATCCAGCCTGG
>BJBW01007076.1:323-46800 GCA_004320125.1 Scolopax mira | reverse complement strand
AGAGAGGGAGAATGAACTCCCTCAACCTACTGGCCGCACTCTTCCTATGCAGCCCAGGATTCCATTGGCCCTCTTGGCAACAAGGGCGCATTGCTGGCTCATGGAAAGTTTACTATTCACCAGGATCCCCAGATCCTTTTCCTCAGAAGTGCTTTCCAGCAGGCCCATCTGTAACCTATATTAATATCTGGTATTCTTCCTCCACAGGTGAAGGACCCTACACTTGCCTTTATTGAACCTCACTTGGTTCTTCTCTGCCCAGCTCTCCAGCTGTCCAGGCCACCCTGGATGATGGCGCAGCACTACCCAAAGACTACTTTTACCATTTAACTATTCCATTCAAAAAAAAAAAAAAAAAGAAAACTGAATTTCTAAAAAAATAAATTTGTTCTACAGAAAGAAAATTGAATAAAGCCTATTTATCTGCAGGTCTTTGTCCTCAAAACCATGTGTCCACAAATACACTACCATCAACTTCTCACAGCATCCCTACAGTATCAGTGCAGGTTACAAAAAAAGCATATTGCTACTGCTACTGCCTCACCCATAAAAAATAATGAAAAAAAACCCAGTATTAAAAAACGTGCCTAGAGAGAATAGTTGAACTTCCCTCTGCAGCCTGGCCTTCGGCTGCTGATCCCTCCCTATTAATATGCTGTCCTAATTCATTGCACCAGTTCAATTTCCTGTATTAAGGGCTCTTAAGGTAGAGACCCAACCCTTCTCTATCTGGTGTAGGAGGGTTTATCTCCACTAGGCCACTATGAAGCAAATAATGAAAACCAACAATTAAGAAAATGTCACTTTCCTTTTTCTGGCAGGTCCATATGTCACATCTTAGAAAAATGTCAGGGTTTCCACAGGCCACAGTACTGTTATTGATGTTGTTTGTATTGCACAGTAAAGCACATAGATTCAGAATTTAATGATTTTACATTTACTAGCAGAATACAAAATATGTTATCCATAATGGTGACACAAAAAGAAACAAAAAATTTTTAATGTTTAACATGACACAGAACTCTGATTTTCTATATACAGATAATATTTTATCATTAGTACAAAAAGTTCATAGTATAATAAAAAACTCCAACAGAACCAGAATTTTTCATTCCAAGTTCTATAAGGCAAACTCCTTACTTTTCTTACTAACATTAAAGTTGAGTCATTCTGAACAACAAGCAAAGCCTGAGGAGTATGGATGTCTCCAGCTCTTTTAGTGACATGCCCCCAAGGAGCTATGCCTCATCATTCCTCACTAGACAAAATCTTTGAGGGTTTTCAAGGACAGCTCTAAAGAGAACTTGTTGAACTTGTTGCAATATTCCAGCCCAAAGGCACAGAGCACTACGGGCAGGTTTGTGTCCATTATCATCTTTGAATATTTCAGAAATTAAAATGGCTACATAAATGTAATGTCTGAACTATTTCACTATGAAGCATTACTAGTCTACACTTTGATGTTACGGGATTTTACTAGAGATGTCATCTCTAAGTGAAACAAGGGAAAAATTGCCTGTATTCGGAGATAGAAATTGATGCAGAAAGAAAATCTTAAATTTCTGGAGCAATTGTAGAGGTGGGAAAAACGAAAGTCAATTAAAATCAAGAGGAAAAATGGAAGGAATAATAGACAAGAAAACCTATTTGATGTCATCACAAAGCACATAATTCTGAAAAGGAAACCTATTCAGAAGGTGCTTTCTCTAATCTTGTTTTGGGGTTGTTTATTCCATGGCACTAGATTACAAATTCAGTGAAAGGAGTTTGCAGGAAGTTATGCATTATCAGTTATTTATACAGTCAGATTTATCTTCATTGCTTAATTACAATACAAATGTTTCAAAATGTGCAAATTTCTTTCAAATTTCTTTAAGTTTCTTTAAATCGTTTAGATCTTTGGGTATTCAGAGGTGGGGAATTCTAGAGAATCTAGAGAATGTGAGGCCTAACAATGAAACATCCTTAAAAATATTTTTCTTTAAGCATTCATGAGATTTTTGAGGAAAACAAACAAACAAGCAACCAAAAAAAAAAAATCCCTCTGTTCCCAGGTCCAGTTGAATATTAACCAACTAAAGAAACCCAAATAAAATAAAGTAAAATAGAAATTTACAACAAAACCAAAGTCACCTCAAACTACTATCTACTATTTACTTCTTTTTTCAGAACTAAAAATTAGAACCAAATTAGGAAATTAAAAATTAATGAAATAATACATGAAATAACAAGATGAAAAAAATTGGAAAATTAAAAAACCTATTTCTTAAAATATTGAAAATTAGTTTTTTAGATATTTTTAAACATTTTCAACTTTTCAGCTTTTTCTGTTACGTCTTCATTGACACCAATGCTTTGTAATAAGGTAAAAATAATCCTGAATGTCCCACTTATACATTGTGAAACGTACAGAGATAATTATGTAATTGAATTTATTGATCAAAACCATGCTATTTCAGTTGTCCTCTCTTTCAGCCTGCTCAGATGGAAGTGATGCAAACATGTCTACATCATCTAATTACCACCAGATCATGTTCAAATGTTATACTTACAGAATCTCTCAGGGTTATTCTTGTTAAATTGAATATTGACATGACCACCTTAAGAAACAGTTTTAGGGAAAGAATCTGAAGTAGAACAACCTAAAAGGAAAAACCACTAAACCCATCAATGATAGTTTTCAGATACATGCAGAAAGGTGTGTGAAAGTTATTTCTGTCTACTTTAATGAAAGGAAAATATAACTCAGAAAGAGCTGTAGCATAATTTCTTTCACAATTGTGTTATTGTATAGGGCATTGAGAGTTAATACGGATTTAGCATATGATTTTGAATATTTTCAGCCATTTATACTATGTACAAAGAAACTCTGTCTTCCATTGCACATTTTAAAGCATTAATTACAAATAAGGAAGACATGCAGGAGTATAAGCAACTTAGCTTTTTGAGACATCTCAGATTTTTTTTTTTTTTCTCCCTGAATAGTTTACAAACATGGAGAATGTTGAGGTACTGTGAAAAATCAATGTTAACAGTCTCTTTGTGTGATTTCTTTATCTTGTAGTGGAAAAAAACCAACTCAAAAGATTCTTCAGGGTAATTCTTCAGTTTGAGACAGTTTAGTTAGCCATCAAATACTTAATCAAATGCACTTGAACCAAAAGAAAACCCACCTTTCTGAGATTTCGGCAGTGTTAAAAATATACCTCAATACAAATGAAATGTAGAGTTGTAATGAAATTTTTATTAATGGGTCTTAACTCTGGCCAAGACTTAAGATTGGTTTTACAATTTTTGCAAGCATGCAATATTTATAATTTTAAGGATTCTTATGCTGTAAAAACAGTTGTCACAACTGAAAAACCTGTTACTTCCCTTTTCTCACGATTTTCATATTCCTCTGCCATAACTGTCTCCAGGTTTTTTCTCACCTGCTAAATTCCTAAAATAAAAAAGTAGTTTGTGATTTTTTTTTTTCATTTGAACATCATTGAGGAACATTCCAGTTCTACAAACTTCTCTTTAAAAATGTCCTATTTCTGGTTCTTCAGTTGATTCCAGGGAAAAACTAATGTAATTAAATGAAGGATGCCCACGTTTAATGATCATTATTACTAAATTTATCCTTCTAAGTATTTAGATATCATGAGCTTTTCTAAAAGGACTAGAAAAAGTTGCTAATGAATTGAACACATAATTCAACAAGTTTTCATCACTACAAGCAGTAGAAAAATATCAAAGGTTAAAGAAATTCCAGAGTACACCTGCCGTACCTACATAGGTTCTTTTAGGATGGTCATCCAGTACTATCTGACTATCCAAATGTATACAAAGATGTGCAGTTTGTCTTTGGAAATATTTAATTTATATCAGCAATAGAGCTAATTAAAATGCTAAAAACACTTAGCAAAATGTTCAAGCAAAAGAACTTTTTTTCTTTTTTTTGAGAATCCCTTTTAGCTAAAATGGCATTTTTCACTAAAAACATAATTGATCACAAACATTTTGACAAGGTATTGACCTTTTTCACAAGCAAGTGATTATAGCATATTCTTGTATGACTGCCACGGAGATCATTTTCTGTAGGTATTTGCAAGTGCTCTACAGAAAACAGTTACGGTGCATTCCTATAAAAGGAAAGAGAAGCTAGTATTTAAACAAAGAAGAAGTCATGTATGTGCACAGACCTTTATTTTTATTGTCATTGAGGAATATAATCACACTGGGCAACAGGCAAATTATATGGCCATAACTTCAAGGATAAAAACGAGCAAGGATAAAGACTAATAATTAGAGATTAAGACTGGCAAGACCTTGAAAGCCTGGTTTTCTCAGTTTACTTCCTTGGACATTCTCACCAATGCATAGCTGGTAAAGTCCTGCTGATGTTGACCCCACCACTTAGGCAACAAAACCAATAATTAAAGAGTAGTTTCCATGGGCACCACAGGTCAGATTTTTTGAGATTGTTCTCATCATTTTTTCTGAGGTGCAATATATAACTTAGTCTCTACACGTGCCCTCTGACAAATTTTCTGCTAGCACATGGAAGATGCTCTTTATCTCCCCTATTCTTTCTATTGTATTTGGTCCGTTACTATTTATGAATATATTCATTAATGGTTCTGTAGACCTTCTGAAGTAAACAACTTCAAGTCTGTTTACTGGAATTTTAAGTGATCTTGTGTTATCCTTTTCAGCCCTACATTTCTGTGATTTAAGTCTTTCTGGTTTAACAAATACTATCCTCACGCTTAAAGGTGAAATACGTCAGTCTGGTCTAAACCTATCAGAATAAAACCAGGATAAAGCTGAAGTGTAAAGAGAATGTTAAAATAATAGTATTAGTGATGGTATTTAAGCATGGGTCTTGCTCATCACAAACTCATGACAACTTTGAAACTAGAAAAATCAGCAAATGGCCTTTAGATTCCTCCTGTTTCCCAGACACACTATAAACACAGGCAGTACACAAACACTTATCACCATTTCTTGTAATTGTCACCATCTCTTCAGCTAATATCATTCAGGTTGTGTCCAAATGATAGAATAATCCTTCACAGATATAGGTGACAGCAGAGAGTCACGGGATGGTCTGCAGAAATCAAATTAATAATATGCAAAGTAATGAAAATGCTCCTACTCTGTTGCTGAGTGCTATATAAACAAAACACTAGAAATTTCCTGCTCAAATAATTATAACATATTTATGTCATCCTCATGCGAAAATAGAATCTGAAAGGCAAAAATTCTACATGAGGCTTTCGGAGTGGGTGGATCCTTATTCTGTCACCAGTGCTATGACACACTAAGGAACATTTTTTCATGAAAAATCTTATGTTAAAAATGTTTCAGCCTCTGCTGACAAAGGGGATAGATTTTAGTTTCAGGATCTGCTCTTGGGCAAGGCTGACAGGCAGTTTGGAAGGAGATGTGCCTCTTCCTCTACTTCTGTCCTGTGTTTCTCTCAAATGGAAACATCTGCAGTAGCATCTTTTGACAGATCATTTCCAAAGCCAGTAGAAAGCATTCAGTGGGATTTTTTCCAAAAGGGAAGCAGTTCACATGGAAGCACACCTAAACTACTGTGCTTGCAGGTCACTGTCTCAGTCTAACTGGTTTAAAATGCACTGAGCATTTTTTTTATTTTTTCTTAAGGCATTGTTTAAAAGAAGTAATGGAAGCGTTGGGATATAAAATCATTGAAGAGTGATCATTCTTGAGACTATGACGTTTCTCAGCAGTATGATCATTAGTCCATTTTTGAAACTGATGGAATTTGCATACCAGAACCTGTCAATTTTCATTTGAGTTAGATAGGGCTGTATGTCATATCTAATATGTTTAAGAAGTACCCTTTCCATCCTGTTATTGTCATGTCAGACTATCTTGCCTGGAATGGAATTGGTAATGGTGACCCTTTAAAAGAACATGTAACACTGCTAATGTCAAAGTGACAGTGCAATAATGGCAATGAAACAATTATAGACAATTACAGTTTCCCAAACTAGGTAATCACTGAATGGAAGACTTTCTTAAAGTGAAAAAAAAAGAGTGCTTCAAGAGCACTGCGTTGAATGTAGCACACTTATGAAACAGTAATTTCTTCAAATATTTTTTTTATTCTCTCTAACTGCCCAAATATTTAATTCAGGTTGTTTTCAAACACTAGTTTTTCTCAAGCAGGTTTTTTCAGAGGATTTCTTGGTAACAAGGTTGTGTCTCCAGGAGTAATAAGCATGATTCTGGAGACACTGGAGACCTGTATAAGTACCGCAGTTCCCGGATGCTGGCCCTGATACTTTATCATATATGTTAATTCCTTACATGAAAAAGTGAAATGTTTAAATTCATTCTTCAGGGAACAGCATTAAAAGAACAAAGGAGAACTTGGCCTTATTTGACCAAGTTACCAGGATATTGCTAGACAATAGGATTTTCAAGTCATTCTTTCAGTTCCCACAGCTAAAAAAAAATATCTACATATATTGAACTGTATATATATACATATATTAAACAATCTGTCCTTCTTATTCTCAAAAAAAAATAGAGGATATTTTGCTGACATTTTTATGTTTATTAAAATCTCTATTTTGGGAGAGGTACTGCATTTTTGAGATGAGCAGGTAATGATTGAACGCAAATATCCTACTTATTTATTTGAAAACTCCAAATGCACCTGGAGAAATTACTACTTTGTAAACAATCCTACCAAAGTAGACTTCAGATGTAAAGCAAGTAAGAATTGGCACAAGATTTCATAGGTAATACCAAGCAAAATATCCTCTGCTGAGGACTTGTCCATAATGTCTTGCAAAGCATTGTTAAATTACAGGCCTAGGCATCAAAACCTGTTTCACAGTTAATGACAGGATTACTTTTATAACTTGTATCCTTAAAGCTGACAAAATTAGAGTGGATGTCATCCATGCTGAAGCTGAAACCCCTCACTGCACAGTGTGCTACATGGGTTATCTGCAGCAGAGGGCTGAATTTGTTCTGTCTGAGTTTAGAGCCAGGATGTAGGGAAACATGACCTTTTGCCTCTTGGTACCAACTTCAGTTTGATTTATAATATGTTCTGGAATCTTATACTTCAGCAGCATTTTGAGGAGAGCTAAAGAGAGAGTAGCAAACGGTAGCAAATGATCTGATTGCTGTGCATCTTTCTTAGTAGGCAAATATTTTGAGTGTGTTCAACTATTTTGGTAGGCTGATAATGAAACAGAGTTTTACTGAGTGTGTGAGTAAGGAAGACAGAGTGCATTAACAGACTCTCGCAGCACTGAGGATGCTGCTTCAAATCCTTTCTTTGTTGAGACTGCCTTGACCTAGATGTTCACAGGAAATCCTGGAAATGGAGCTGAGTTTATCTTCTCTAACATAGACGACACTTGGATTGACAAACATCAAAGGATCCCTGAAGTTAGGGTGAGGTATTTAGGGACATATCTGAAATTAAGGCATCCATTTATGCAGACCTGAAAGGCTTATGAAGCATTTTAGTGTCATAACCTTGTGTTTAAGTGGAAAAAAAGAACAAGTATCCCATAATAGTGTGTGGGAGGGTTATTATGTTTTGGTTTCTCTTTTTCCTGTGGAATAATGAATTGTACAATGACATTAGTCTGGCTTCTGTTCCTTTCAGAATCTTATAAATGGATAATTCTTTCTGAATTGGCAACCTGAGTACAGGGTACTAGTTGTATTAATAACAGTAAGAGGTAAAGGCAATATGTAGACATACAAGGCTGGTAAAAAAATTTGAAAAATCAACTGATAGGAGTCTGTATAGTTTGTTCAAGTATACAAATATCATTAAAGTAATTGTGATATCAGAGATATCAGAAACATTTGAAAGGTTTAAAATAATTGTATTTTGTTCCTGGAACCTAGATGAAAAAATCACCTTTCTTTGAATATGAGGAAATATTTGCAATTACAATTATAAAGCAGGGAGACTGATAAACAGAAGTAATCATGATGTGCAGTTTTAGAAGAGTTAGTCAAGGAGCAATTTTGTCGATGCCGTGTTTCAAGCCTTGAAACATTAGGAAGTCCAATCCAGGGCTATGGAACAAAGTTCATGCTATGGGAATAAAAAGTTTCATCTGGGTTAACCAAGTAATTACCAATCTTTCAACCACATGCCAATCTGTTGAAAAATAACAGGTAGGACTCAATTAATAAAGAAGGACAAGGCCATGTTAAACTGGCATTAATTATACAAAAGGGCTGATAGTGTACTTAATAATTAAAGGAAGGCAATTAATCCTAATCAGCATGGATTTATAGAAAGTAGATTCTAACTTAGATATATTGAAAGGAACTCTGCTATTTTTGTGCAGTTATAAATTTGGCTAAAACAGTGCTGATACAGTATGCTTAGATTTTTTAAAGGCATTTATTTTGATACCACAACTATTCAAACTGAATTGTTCTCATTTCTTATTCAAAATGCAAAGTATCCTGAACACTGAAAGCAATGAAACACTGATTAGTTGATAATGTGAGTAAAAAGAATTGTCTGTACTGGGATGGTTGTCTACTGGGAAGCACGTATTTGAGGAAAAAACCAAAATCCTCATGAAAAACAGAAACAACATGCTAATGAAATGTGGTGGAATATAGCAATTCATGTCCTCATGTCAAACGAGAAGAATTTTAGGCCAGTGATGTTGTTTTGGAATTATGGATTTGGACTTGCTGAAATACACTGAATCCCTCTATTTTATGATCAAGCAGCAAAACAAATACTTCTTCTCTTCCCAATATTTCCTTGACAACGTACCTACATCTCTTCAAGACTATATAATTTCCAGCCACAGCTTCAATTCCAAGAGGTCAAACCACCATCATTTTAACACCAATGCTGTTTATTCTGTAATACCTTACAATTTACATCAAGTTTAATATCAATGCCGATCCGGTTTACTCAAATCATTTGACTTCTATTGTATTACAGTAGTAATGGCAGTCCAAGGCAATCAATATCAAGTTCTTTGGCTCCGCATTCCAGGAAATGAACCTCAAATATGTAGTCCTCCAAAATCCACAATATCTCTGCCAGAGCTATCTTCATAATTGAGATGACCATCAATTCCTCAACAATTTCAAGCCACTTCTAATAAAGTATCAATCAATCCCTCTCTTTCTCTCTTGGAATTCATCAAAATAAATAAAAAAAATTAAAAAAAAAGAAAGATGTAACTGTTTTACATCATGCCTTTGAATTGTAACCGCTTTTCTATTTATCATGGAATAATCTTCACCTTCTCCCATTTTTGTTGACTGAATTCTGCTATCCCCAGGTGGCACATGAATGATCATGTAAATTAAATTTGACATCTTTATTGACTGAGTCATTGAAAGATAAAAAGCAAGCACTAGTGATTTCCTAAATGTCATTTTTGTATGGAAAAAAATCTACCCTCATTTTTCTAACAAATAAAAATCTATTCAGAGAAAATTATTTCCTCGTACAATAATTGAAATTACAATATAGGTGGTTCATGTGCCACTTACTATTAAAATGAGTGATTACTTTGAATAAACACTCCTTTGTTGCAGTTTCTCATAGTGTTTGATCATTGAGGACACAATTTTACATGTTTGTGATGTTGTTATGTCCATTTGTTGTTTCTCTGACATTTATCATAAGTAATTTATGAAGCATTATTGTTGAAATTAAAAGAAAAGATTGTTCTGCTTATGCTAAAACCCAAGCTGTTACAATTATAAAAATCACAAATACTAGCACATCTACCTCAGGTATCTGTGACTTCAGTTTTGGAAAGGGTTTTCTCCAGATGCCATAGATGCTTATTCTTCTGAAAACTTCTGTAAATTTCACCATTTATAAATTTCTACAGTGTCAGTCTTCACATGATCAGATCTGTTAGGTCTCAGCAACTAAACACTCTGGAGATTCATCATGTTCCACTTAATGCAGTCTATATCCACTACTCATATTGAATCTTGGCTTTCCAGGTCAAAGTCCTTTTCCTTTCAGAAAGTCCTTTTCCAGGACTTTCTGAAATATGAAAAGAATAGGAAAAAGAGAAAAAAAAAAAAAAAAAAAAAGCAGAGGATGAAGTCAAGGGTCAAACATAAACAGCAGAAAAAGGAAAATAAAAGCATATCTTGTGGCCTGTCAAAACCTCCTGAAAACAAAGCTTCCCTAGAGGTAAGCACAAACCAAATGACTGCTGTCCAGTTTCTATCTCTTATCCCTTGGTAAAGTACTTTTGAAAATCCCAGTCTGAAGATGAATAGAAAATTAACAGATAACAGGAAAACATGGCCAAAAAAATAAAATAAAATCTCTAATTAATTAAAACAAACACCCTTCTGCCCCCCACAGTCCCTCCTTCCCTTCTCGCTATCCCAAAAAAATGCATCACAAGTATGGCAGGCTGTAAAGAAAAAACTGAAAAGGTAGAACGTGCCAGACTATATGTAACCTGAAATCACCCTGGCATATGTAGCCATTCTGGTACAGCTTTTAGTTACATGATCACGTAGTATTTCCCTACCTCATTTAGGTACCATGTACTGGAAATAGACAGGATTATATGCTTCAGACAGCTGCAGTTCAATTTTCAGGGGTCCTAGGTGTTGACAGTCAAAACTGAAATCAGTGGGAGCTCTACGCTGAATTTAAGTTCTGTGATATTGCTAAGAAAGCCAGAAAAAAAAAGTCAGTCTCTTAACTTGGGTAAGGCACAAAAACTGGTCAACATTGATGGAGATGCTGCCTATGATTTGTGACCAAGTTCCCTAGTGAAGTGGGGATAATATAACATCACCTCAGAAAACTACTGTAAGGATAAATTCACAGACAACCTGGAATAATGAAAATATTCTGAATGAGGACTTCAGAGTCAAGCCCTTATGAAAACTAGTAATTCCCAGTTTGTTAAAGATTTGCTTGGTATAGAACAGACAGGACTACATAGGACTGTTATAGAATACGTAGGACTAGATAAAACTCCACAAATAATGAAAATAAATAATAATGATTTTTTAAGAAAACCACTAAATGCCTGTGTTTCAGCATTACACAGAAATGACTGCACCACTCAACATGGTGTCATCTGCAAACTTGCTGAGGGTGCATTTAATTCCACAGTTTATGTCATTACCCCAATGACAGTATCAATATGGATATCTCAGAGACATAATTTGTCCACTTGGATGTTGAGCCATTGGCTGTAATTTTGTGGACATGGCCATCCAGCCAATCCCATATCCATCAAACAGTCCATCTACCAAAACAGTATCTCTGCAATGTAGCTACAAGGATGTTGTAGAGGACCACTTCAAAGGTCTTACAGAAGTCAAGATAGATGACATCAGTTGCTGTTCTATTATCCACCAATGCAGTTACTCCATCATAGAAGGCCTTTATTGGCTGTCTCTAATCATCTCCCTGTTATCCATATGCGTTGCTATGTCTTCCAGGAGTATCTGTTGTATGACCTTCTCAGGCACAGAGGTGAGGCTGACAGGTCACGACTTCCCAGGGTCTTTCCTTCTTACCCTTTTAAAAAATGGGTGTAATGTTTCCCATTTTCCTGTCCCTGGGGGCTTCACCTGAATGCCATGAGTTTTCAAATACAATAAAGAGTGGCTGGCAACTGTATCAGGTTCCTCAGACAGTCTTCTGTCTGAGGGTGGGATTTCATTCCCCAGTTCCTTTCCTTGAGATTCAGGGGCTTGAGAGAGGTGAGAAGAGCAATTGCTGAGATGAAAAAAAACCAAACGAAGTACCTTAGCCTTCTCCGTACCAGTTGTTACCAGATACTCTGTCTAATTTATCACTGGAGTACAATTTATTTTGTCTTCCTTTTATGACTGACATAACTTCTTACTATTCCTCACTTCCTTCAATTTATCTCCAGCTGTGCCTTTCCTGATCCTATAATATTCTCAGGATGCATGTCCCTGCTTCCACTGCATATACATTTTCCTCTGGTGTTTCAGTTCAGCCAAAATGATCTTCCTCACTAATGATGATCTCCTGGCTTATCAGCCTTACACTCTGAGCAGAAGAAACCTTACAAGGAGTGTATTGTTTGGAACAGTCTGGCATTATTTACAATAGACATTTTTTAATTTTCCTTTAGGACTAAACCCTGAAGTTCTAGTTTGGGGGGAGTTTTTTTTATTTTTAAAAATCAGTGCACTTCTAAAAACACCTAAAGGTACAGTAGAGGGAAGGAGGATGGGGGAGTAACAATGAGCTTTGTAAAGGTTTTGGCAAGCATTATAATGGAGGAGGGTGAGCGTACAGAGCCAGTACCTTTTCTCTCTCTCCATCTGATAACTGAGTCAGAGAGACTTCATGCTATGAAGTGGCCTCCCCTTCATTTTCACATGATTTTCTCTCTTTTTTTTTTTTGCACACCCTTCTCTATCTGTAATTTGGTCATTTACATCATCTGTTAAAGTAGACAGAATGGTAATAACAGCTGATCAACAACTTCCTTGGGGCTTCCAGCCACATTGCATGCACAGGCAAAACAACTTCAAATATTTTTTCAAGCAATGACAATTAATTTGGTTAGACCTTCATTTCAGCTGGGGTTTTAAATTATTATTCAGATTTTAACACTGTAGATCATAGCTATATAATCCATTTTGTATCAAGGTAATAAAAACTTTGAAAAGCATATTGAAATTCTAAACACTACAATAATAATGTATTTATGTTTTATAAACATATATTAAAAACTGTTTATTTAAATTCCATCAGTGAAAAAGAATTATAATTGAGAATTAAATTATGTCTCTTCAGCAAAGATCTACACAGAAGATATCCTAACTTCAAACTACATTTTTATCATTTGTATATTGATGCAGTTCCATTACCTTCCATTGACATCTCTGAATTTTTTTCCTTTTCAGAGAAAAGGAGAATGAATCTCACAGTAGTCAAAAAAAAAGGCAAGTAAGTGACAATTATCTCGAAAAGGGTTCCAGAGATTGCAACTTCACAATTGTTCATTCAAGACAATGTGAAAAATTCCACTGGTAGAACACTAAAGAAATGTCATGGGGGAAGGAAGAACCAACCATTTTTTCTTCCTTCTGTAGATATAGTAAATTATATGTTTATTTGCACACATACAGTCTTGCTCTATAACCAGACCTAAATATTTGCCCTTGACTTGCTTTGTGCATACCTTTTCAAATTTTTGGTTTTGAACAGTTAATTTGAAAGTTAAATTCTGAAATTTCTCAAAACAAGGAAATTGCACAGACATTATATTTTGAGCTGGAATTTGTTGTCATAGTTTTGGGATTTGTGTAGAATTGAGATAGAGACAGCAGGGCTAGAAAAAGTATTTACCGTCTGTGCATTAATCTAATTGCAAATTTTAAATACGTGGCAGAAGAAATAAACTACAAACCTGAAAGTTCAAGTTGCAATCTATATGTTATCTAATTCTCAACAGATATATTTGCTGTGAAAAGTGAAAATGTTCTCTAAGCTTTGTCGAACTGAGCTGGTTGTCTTGCAAATCTACAGGTCTTAGTAAAAAATTAGGGCATTCATTATCTATCAAATTAAGTTTATTTTCCTACATGTCATAATTTCAGATTATGCCAATCTGGAAGTTATGTACTTCTCGGAAAACATTTTATGCCCTTCTGCAGTGTTTCTATAGTGCTTCAAATATCATATTTATTTTAAAACAATATAAATTCAGCCATTTTTTTAAATACTATTTTTAATATAACCACTATAAATCCATTCACTAGGCCAATTATTAAACATTCTAAATTCATATGGCATTTGATACCACTTCCACTGACTGACCATGTCAGTGTTTTGCTATTTAAAAGATCAAGAAAAGATGAGGTCATTTATCAATCTAAAGTGGTTTTGTATCATGTGACTAAATCCTTAAAACACATTTCTGATCTAGATGATTTACTTTTGTCAAGTAATTTTAAAATGCTCCCTACATAAGACCTCAAAAATTCTAGTATCCTTGGTTTTCTTTATATTTTTTCAAATAGTGGATATATTAAGACTTCCTCTGAATGGTATCTGTCAATATCACAATATGATAGCATTCAAACATTTCTTATCTGCAAATGCAGAACATCTGCTATTTTGTCACTTAGCAACACTGTGCAGTAATTTTGCCCTTTCCCTACTTCCCCCCCTCTCCCCCCCACAATTATTATGCAAAATGTGTTCAGGATAAGAAATGCTTAGAGAAAAATTGTTCCTGTGGTGAGATATTTTGACACAAAAATCTTTTCTCATCAAAGATGAAAAGCACCTTGTCATTCATTTCTAATTACAGCCTCCGTTCTGTCAGTGCAGAAAGGTGCCAACTCCCCGTGGTGATGTCATACATTGACATTTACAAAACTACATTGGACTTTGTCTACTCTTGGTGTTTGCCAAGATCAGTCAGGGTCAGCACCGATAGACACTGATAAAGGGAATTTATAATTGCGAGCCAAGAAAAGGGCATTATGCTTTCTGATATTAATAGTTGCTGAAACATCTTCTAAAACAATGGAAAAAGCTTCATTTCTTACTCCTATTCTGAGATGCTAAGATGTTAAACTGCAATGATGACAGAGATTTCACACTCCAAGAACCAATTTGAAAAGATGTAAACTTATTAAAGATTAAAATGAAATATTTAGTGTTCTGCAATTAGTGTTAACAACCAGGCTAAAACTACTGGCGGTGAAATAGCTGAATGGAAGCGGTAACCATGTGAGAATGCAAAGCCTTTGAGAACTTCTAATCCTGGCCAAAACAGCATTATGCAGAATAATTCAAACTATAGACGCACTCATATTAGCATAAATCAGAAGAAGAGATAAATAAATCCCCCTCATTAGTTCTACTTAACATAGTGGCTCTTATTAATTTTCTGAAAGTAACAGAAACCCCTTGCAATTGAATGAGTATAAGCTAGAAGTTTATTTTACATCTTATTAGGTGTTATTTACAGCTCTCAATAACCACAGCAGCAAGAACTTCACAGCTCTTGACATAATAGCCCAATAGGCTTTCTTCGTGATTTCAGTATGTCTTGATTTAGAAGTCCAGTTATGAAATTATTATAGGGATCCCAAGTTATTAATGAACTCAGCACAGATATGAAGCACAGGTAACTGAGTTACCTATGGTCTATAATATTTTATTTTCTTTAACCTCAAGGAAGCAACTTTTTTCAAGCACAGCATGATATACTATATTGTTTCTAATACCTTGCTCTGAACTAAGAATTGAATTTTCTTCTTCTTGAGCTGAGAGTATTCTTAGTCTCTTTTTAGTGATGTATACTCCTTCTAATAGAAAACTGCCCTTAAGAAAACCTGTCCCAAAAGGTTATGAAAGCACAACCTTGAAAGTAAAAATAAAAGCTGGAGAAAATCAAATGTCTATCAAAGGATCATTTTTAACAGAGAGCCTCTATGAATTATTATTCTACTTTCTATATAATTGTCTTGCTCCACCAAGAAAATCAAACTAAAATACATAAAATGTATTGAATCTGTTACACGGATGATGATCTCTGTGGGAATGGCATTGAGCAAGTTCCATTTGAAAAGAAATATATAAAAGAAATATTTGGATTTTTACATATATATATATAAATACTCTGCAGTGTCTGACTTATCATATATACCTCACTTACAAGATGGATATCAGAATCTATAAGATGTTGATAATATAATATATAATCACCACAGAATGGCTACTACTGTTAATTTGCATATGGAGGACAATTGCATGTAATACCAGGGTCTTTTTTATTTCTTTTAGGATTAGTATTCTGCAATTTTATTACATTACTTTCACAAACGGTTCCTTTGGCAAGGATTCAAGGAGAATCCACCCTCCCGGCGCACATGTGAATCTCCAGTGCAAAGGGTGTCCTTGTCAAACAATCACCTCTAGGGCGGCAGAGAGTGGTTATCAATAGACTCCTGTTGTGAATCTCTCCTTTTGAAATTCCCTGCAGAGCACTCATGCCTACTGTTGGTATTCCCCAGCTTTGAAGCTGTCCAGTTGGCAGCTTCAGTAAAACACATATTTCTGATAGCTGCAGGGGACCCAATGCAGGTACCTATTAATCAATAATTAAAATAAATGCAGCAGGATATTTGCTACTCTAGTCATCGTAAGTTGTATCCTTATTATGGAGGGTTAAATGCTACAAAACCAGTGTCCAACAAAGAATCAAAGGCATTTCTGTAGAGTGTTTTTTTCCAAGCAGCCTATGCAAGTTCAGGCGTTAGCTGGATTTTCAAAAGAGTTTGACAGAAAGAGAAAAAAACAACTCTAATCTTCGGGGGAAAAAAAAACAACTAACAACTACCTTTTACTCAAAAAGTTCCAGCCAGATGTTCCAAATGAACTAGAAACAATTAGAAGAAACTTTATTTCTCAAAGATCTTCATAATATATGACAGTGACAAAGTGACAATACACACCACCAAGAAGCAATATGAGTTTCACTATCTGATGTTTCTGAAGACGTAAGCAAAATCAGGAACATTCATAAAGCACATGCAGTACCTAAATTAGATTTCATTCCTCACACAGTCATTGAAAATAAAATGGTGCTTTGGGTCACCCTCTGGAGGTATCTCTGAGAGATGCTCTGAAACTTCTGTTTGTAATGGTGGCTTATAAATGAGGGGATGGCACAATATTAAGATAAACTTGAATTTCATATTTTAAATAATAAATAAATAAATAATAAAACAAACTTAAGGAAAGTGAGAAGAAGGAAGTTTCCTCAAACACAGATCTGTCTACCCATGTGCCTGATGCATTTATAAAGGGAAAGAAACCTTTGCTGAGATTCATACAAACTGTAGCAGTTATGAACAAATCACACCTCAGGCACCATGAATGGGTCCTTCTCTTGTGAACAGCAGTGAAACTATCATTACAGTGTAAATAAATTTTTATCATCTTAAAACACTGATTCTAGTTTGTGAGTGCAAGAGCAGCATATTGATTTTTCTAATCTTTGCAAACAAGCAACTCAACTGAGTTACAAGATATTTCATTTTAAAAATAAACACAATTATCACCTTAATTAAAATCTTAAGCTATCCAAAGCACTTCTATCTACTAATGCTAACCAATTGGAATGCCATTTAAATAGATTCCTTTCATTGTTAAACTTCTACCAAACACCCATAGGGCAATAAATCCTAGATCTTCTATAATAAGAGTCTCATGATTTTTTAATTAGTTTGGTTGAAAAGAAGACTCCCAGAAGAGTTGCATATTGCATCTCTACCCCAGCTGTGGAGAAAAATTCCAATACATATGAATTGTACTTTTCACCCAAAATAATCAATAATGGCTATGAATTCCTGGGTAGATAGACCCTCTTGTTTCAGGGGTTACAGGGGTTACAAAGCTGGTCAGCATGGATTGTATTACAGGGAATTGAAATCTATCAACTAGAACTAATGTAGGACAGTGAATTCCCTTCTCCGCCTTCATAAATTGGTACCTCATAAATTCTATCTTTGAAACTCATCTAAGATGAATGATAAATCAAAGTACAGAATATTCTAGGAAGTGCAGTAAGAGTATGGATTACTCTAGGAAAATAAAGGGACTGGAGGAACAATTTCTGACAACTAACTTCTCTTGTGAACTCAGGCATATATTTGGCTTTTTGAAGCTGTTGTTCTAGAACAACAACCAGTGTAATTTAAATACATGACTCTTATCCAGAGTTATCATAGCATCAAAGTTCTGAAACCACATCCTTTTCTGTGTCACATAAGACAACAGCTGCATCTCTGGCAATTTCTGGCCAAAACCAAGGATCTTTAAGGGTTACTTTTGTTAATGCAATCATGGTAAAGAGAACTTCACTCTTTAAAGAGTAGATTGGGTAGCCTGTGGAAATGTTAAATTTTGCCCCTACTGTTAGGGTCCTGGAGGAACCACTATTGCATTTCATCAGGACAGAAATCTTGTTATTGATCCACATTTGTCTTCTGGATTGGAAAACACTCGGGTCTTGAGTGGGTTTTGAGGTGTAGAGGAGTGGAGAGTAAAAGCAGCAAATGATCTTTAAGGTTCCTTCCAACTCAAATGATTCTATGATTCTATGATTCTTGCCTAAAATTAGAATGCTAGAGAAAAGAAGAAAACATCAACTAAGAAACTGGACTGAAATTAGGTCTATGATTAAGTGGAAGTTCAGAGGGAAGGTGAACTGAGCCTGCTTTCCTTGACTTTGTTTGTATTATACTTTAGATGCCTGAACTTTTATGGGCTTCATACAGAAACTTCTGCTCTGTTAAATATGACAGTTAATTCCATAAAAATTCTGAAGGCAATGATCATTTCCATTTGGCAAGATCTTTCCAAAGCTTGGGGTAAAACTTCACTGAGAGATTAGATTACAAGGAAGCCTCATATCTTCTAAAACCAGAATAATAAATTGCCTTTTTGAATTTATCCTATAGTGAGAATTAACTAATTCTTTTTCAGAAAATTCAAGTGACATTTTTTCAAAGAAATCTTCAAATAAAATTTTTGAACAATTTCATTACAGATCAGGGAACAGTATAAGAAATCATACAAAAAAAATTTCAGAAAGTGAAAGTGTGGAATGCACTCTCTCTATTCCTCATCATGATTTCGCTTTCTACTGAAATTTAGCTGACAGCAAATCATAATCTAATGTCGTTTTTTGAAAGTTCCTTGGTAATCATTTCCACAGAATTGTCAGTGGTTACCTCTGCATGTAGGTCATGGTAATCCCAAGAATAGCTACAGGCTGGGTAGAAAATGGATTGAGAGTAGCCGAGAAGGACTTGGGAGTGTTCGTGGATGAGAAGCTTGACATGAGTCAGCAATGTGCACTTGCAGCCCGGAAAGCCAACTGTGTCCTGGGCTTCACTGAAAGAAGTGTGGCCGGCAGGGCAAGGGAGGTGATTCTTTCCCTCTTCCTTGCTCTAGTGAGACCCCACCTGGGGTACTGCACACAGCTCTGGGTCCCCCAGCATAAGAAGGACATGAATCTGTGGGAATGAGTCCAGAGGAGGGCCACAAAGGTGATTAGAGGGTTGAAACATATCTCCTATGAAGACAGGTTGAGACAGGTGAGATTGTTCATCCTGGAGAAGAGAAGGCTCCAGGGTAACCTTACTGCAGCTTTCCAGTATTTGAAAGATGCCTACAAGAAAGCTGGAGAGGTACTTTTTACAAGGGCATGTAGTGATAGGATAGGGTAATGGCTTCAAACTGATAGAGGGGAGATTTAGACTAAATATTAGCAAGAAATTTTTCACTGTGAGGGTGGTGAAATATTGGAACAGGTTGCCCAGTGAAATTGTGGATGCTCTATCCCTGGAAGTGTTCAAGGCCAGGTTGGATGGGGCTTTGAGAAACTTGCTCTAGTGGGAGGTTTCCCTGCCCCTAGCAGAGAGATTGGAACTAGGTGGTCTTTAAGGTCGGTCCCTTCCAAGTTTAACCATTCTATGATTTGATGCTATGAAACAGAATTTGGGCCACAGTGAGATGAAGATACTTTCCACAAATACAAGAAAACTCTAAAGTTTCTAAGTGTCTAAAGTAAAGACTGTTAAAACTACGTAAAGACTAAAAGCATTTGCTTTTTCAGATGTGAAATTAAAAGCTTTTACATAACTCTGCTAATAGAGAAAACTCTGGACACATTACTTGCTCTTCAGTGCTCTTAGTGACATTAACCTATTACAGCTTTAGTTTATAGTTCAAAACAGAATTATACTAGATGAACCTTAATTAATGTTTTATTCACTTTTAAAAAGCAATTGGAGATATAAGGAGGTTGACATTAGTCACACAGAGTTATTCTGAAGTCAACTGCTGTGTTTTAAAGGTGCTATAAGTCTGTTACTGCTAAAAAACCTTTGTTTTTTAAAAAGAAAAACAATAAATTCCGCAAACTGAAAGATGGGTAAATGTACAAACTTTCTGTTTCAACTCAGTCAAGCCAGTAGACTGTAAAGCCAGTCTCTGTATCATCTGTTTGGGTGTTTTAAAATAAAATTAAAATACCTCTTTGAAAATATAAGGTCTTTGGTTTCAAAATATGTGTAGGTAGCTGTATAATCAACCGCATTTGATTTCTTGTTTGGTCCAAGTCTCCAAATCTCATCAAACATGCTATCCACACTTATTAAAGAAAGAGTGTACTAAATCAAGTTCAGGATTATTTTTTTTTTATTATTCAAAAGAAAACATTGACTAGATATTTATTACTCTATTCTTGAACTACATCCAATCACTTTTACAATGTATGGCATGTTTCAGTATTCAACAGAGAAACAAATTGCCAACAAAGAAATAAAATATAAATACAATGTTCTCTCACGTCTCAAAGCACAAATGACATTAAATACCAATTCCATTCCAGGGTAAATATATTTGATTAGCACAATGACTTAAAGGAATGATTTGTTTCACAAGATGCAGTAAATCTGTCATTTATTCAAATATTGGTAATCACTCTAGTTGAACTGCATAAGGAACATGGAAATTAGAGGAAAGATAAACAAATGCAAATTGGTTGTCACATGGTAAGTACACTATAAAGAATTCTCTATCCTATGTAAGTAGCATTGTCCCCAGCAGCCTACTTTGTTCTTAAACCAGTGAATATATATACATAGATGCTTAAGACTGACTTTAAGTCAAAACATTTACAGACTTCTCATGTGTGCCTGCATGAGATCTGGTAGCATGGGGATCAGTATGCACTGCTGCTTATTTCTTGACTATGATGTTAGATTTCCCCCACACTCATTTTCAGCAAATTCAGAGCCCTCCAGCAAACCTGCCTACACTCTTCAGCCCAGTTCATTTCCAAGTTCTCTCCCTTGCAGGGTAAGAACAGAAGTCTGGCACAGAAGCAGCAGAAGACAATAACAGGCAAGTGGGGTTGCTTCTCTTGCCATACATACAGTAACTGTGAGAGTGGCAGTGGGACTGCGTGCCATCTGAGTGGATTACCCAGCACAGTCCAAGAGTCTGTTTACTCAAACACTGACAATCCTAAAGAGGAAGATTCCAATGACCACTAGATTAAACAGTAAGCAGCAGTAAGCAGGAGATTATCAAGAGATTTTGGAAACAAGGAACTGAGCTTGAAAAGAAGTACAAAAAGATCTTGTCAGTTTGAGTTTGAGAATGCCAGCGTAGCCCCTCTGTCATTGCAATCTCTGTCTAGGGCTGGCAGAGCATCCTCACCATCAGGAGTCACAGGGAGCCACATGCAGTCAGGCACTGGTTGTGCAGGTTGCAATGCAGGTCCCACATCTCAGGGCTGTCTCACCAGCCCCTGGACTGATTCATATGTGGGAAAAAACAGAGCATGCAGGCAACTGCACGAGTGTGTGCAACTCACACTCCTGGGGGTCAGTTATAAAAGGCTGTTCAGAAATTTAAAGGAGTTTCTTACAATTTTACATTTGTCTAGCATTGTGGTTTATCTGGTTTATCTTTTGTTTATTGATATTGATCCTGAATATATGGTTCATTGATTGCTTGTTAACTATGTGTTATTAATAAATCAATAAACCCCGCGGAACAGGATTTGATTTAAAACATCATGAGTTGAGCAGTTTTTCTGTCCAACATTGTTATAGACAGACATCATGCTCAAATAGCATGTCTTCAAACAAGCTCTATACATACATCAGAGAAGGAATATCAAGAAGCCATAAGAGAGGAACACATATCATACCCAAAAGTTAAGTGGAAGTATTCAATAATGGACTGAATTGTGGTAAGAGAATCAAGGGCGCTGACATCTATGTATTAGTAGATACATAATATGGATGAGTCAGAAAGTGCATACAGTCTTGACCATGTTGATATAGTCTCTTAAAGGAGATGAAGGCTTTAACAGTTAAACAAGAATCAGATTAGGCCAGTTGACTGAGAGAGTAACTGCTCTTTGAAGAAAGGCCAGATGATGAGAAAATGCTCTTATAGTAAGAACTGTGAAACTGTTTTGCAAACCATGAGGATGAAATTTTCTCAGCACTTCATAATAAAAGAGTTATACGATATAGGTTCAATGCGTAATACAACAGCACATACTCTGAAGAACACTATTTCACACTAAACGCAGGTCACATTTATTAAGACTTACAGCATTACAATGTAAAATTCTGTTATACATTCTCTGCATACCCCATTTTGTCAAACCTTAACAAGACAACTTCTTTAACGTGACACTGTGGGATGTTGCCAAATGTAGTTTAACAAGTAATACTGGGCCAATTCCTTTTATTGTCAGATGCCCTGAGGATGATTTTGATGTTGGGTCAACTGAATTGTGTTCTGCTATTTCTTGCCATTGATTGCAAACAGCAACTCAGCAATGAGGCTCAAAGCCAATGTGCCTTAGGCCTACAGTAAAGTGCATGGAAGAAGAGTGACTTCTTTTTTTAGTTTAACTTTTTAAAAATTAGTATTGTGGACAGGCTGTTTCATGAATGACAAGTTTTGTATGAGCAAAGTTAAAGATAAATAAAGAATTCATGCTCTCTAAATCATGAATGCATTTTTAACCTTGTACAACTGTAGCTGAAAAATGCACACTCATTTGTAAAAAGTCTATTTTAACTACATACAACTTACAGTGTGTATGTTATCAGCAAAGTAGACGCTACTGTATATGCATCTGTTAATTTAGTTGCTAAATTCAGTACAGTTGCATTTGTTTTTATGTGCAAGTTCCAGATTCTCGTTTAACTGAGCATTCATTTCTCTGGAAGACTGAATTTATGTGGGCACTAATTTGTTATGGAAAATGAATGCACAATGCAAGAAAAACACACATTTCTTCTTCATCAGCCAAATTATTTTTAAATTTAGCAACATGACTGATTACTTATATGTGAAATTACCACATTTGCAAGTAGAGCCATTTCAGAGTTTTGTATATGTTAATCTTAAGAATTATTAAGATTTTATTTGTTTTTACCATGAAAATCTACAAAGAAAAAAAGAACTTATATTGATATATTTCAAACAAGCATAAAAATATTAAAGAAAAGCATTTGGTTTTAAAATTGAGTCATTCTTCACCCCCAGTTGAATTATTACTCTTTTGCTATGTTTGCAAACAAGTCTCTTGTACAAATTATGATCTATGTATTGGAGTTTTAATACTACTGATGGCTTGGTAGAAAATCAGTAGGATAGTGACATATGTTAATTTTCCTTTCCATGAAAGGGAAAATAAAAATAAGTAATAAAACCAATGTTTAAAAATCTCTTCTTCTTCTGCTGCTCAATTATATACTCCATAGAAAAAGCAAAAGCAGAAGTGGAAACTCAAACCTAGTTCCTAATATTCCAATCTGATTCTCACAAAATTCCTTATGCATCCTTTTTCACCTAGATGGTTATTTAGTCAGCAGTTACACTACCACCATCTATGCTATGGATTTTATTTGACTGCAAACAGAGAAGCAGACAACATTGGTCCCTTGGAGTTGTCAAGCTACATCTGTCTCACTAGCCTACTAGGCTTTTTCTTAGAGTTGATGCAATTTTATGCAATGAGTATTTTTGATTGTCCTGTTTCTATTTATTTTTGTGCCCTGGTCCCCACACCATTCTAGTGAGTTAAAAGGTTGCAATGTGTGGCTTGCCTTGTATTTGTTAAATGGTTTGGGAAATTATTTGACTGGCACAGCTGTCCATGTATTTTCATTTTATCTTCATATAGTATTTATACTGAGTCATTTGTTTCCCTATTGACATGATGTTGTCGGTCATTCTACAAGCTCTGTTTGGTTTGTCTTCAGAGAATGAATTGTTCATTTATCAACTGATATTGCTTTAATCAGATCCCCTTCTTGAGGATTTTCTGCTACCCTTTACTACTCCACTCCCAAATCCTAAAATGTATTTTATTTATGAAAGGGAAATACTAATTATAACTGCTCAGCAGTGGTAATTTCTGACTGAGGAATGATCTGGCATGGAGGACAAGAAGACCCAGCTACAAGAAGTGGTTAAATTGGCTGGAAGCAGGAACGACAGAGACAGAAGGACTCCTTTCTAGGGAGTAGATGGTGCATGAAAAGTTTGCTATCCACTAGGATTCCCAGATCCTCCTCCTCATTAGTGGTTTCCAGAAGACCCACCCCTAATCTATATTGGTGCCTGGGGTTCTTCCTCCCCAGGTGCAGGACCCTACATTTGTCCTTGTTGAACCTCATTAGGTTCTTCTCTGCTCAGCTTCCCAGCCTGTTCAGGTCATGCTGGATGGCTGCACAGCCTTCCCAGTTTGGTATCATGAACAAACTTGCTGAGGATACACTCTGTTCCCTCGTCCAGGTCATTGATGAATATGTTGAACAGCACTGGGTTGAGTATTGACACCTGGGAAACACCACTGGTTACAGGCCTCCAACTTGACCTTGCTCCATTAATGGAGCACACAACCCTGCGAGTTCTGTAACACAGCCAGGACTCAATCCACCTCACTGCCCCCTCATCTAGCCCAAACTTCCTTATTTTTCTAATGAAGATGTTATGGGAGACAGTGTCAAAAGCCTTGCTGAAGTCAAGGTAGATGACATCTGCTGCTCTCCCCTCATCCAACCATCTAGTTATAACGTCATAGAAGGCTATCAGATTGGAGCATGATTGGAGATGATGTTGAGAATGAGTTGCTCCATATTTTCCCAGGGACAGAGGTGAGACTAATTGGCCCGTAGTTTCCTGGGTCCTCATTCTTAACCAAGCTCAGTGGCGCAGCTGACATGCTGGAGGGAAGGGATGCCATCAAGAGGGACCCGGACAGTCTGGAGAGGTGGGCTCGTGCAAATTGCATGAAGTTCAACCAAGCCAAGTTTAGGGTCCTGCACCTGGGACGTGGCAATTCCAGGCACAAACACACGTTCGGCAAAGAATCGCTCTGAGGAGAAGGGCTTGGGAGTGCTTGTGGATGAGAAACTCAACAGGAGCCAGCAGTGTGTGCTGGCAGCCCAGAGAGTCAACCATGTCCTGGGCTGCATCAAGAGAAGTGTGGCCAGCAGGTCACAGGAGGTGATTCTGCCCCTCCACTCTGCACTCGTGAGACCCCACCTGGAGTACTGTGTCCAGATTTGGAGTCCTCAACACAGGAAGGACATGGATCTGTTGGAACGTGTCCAGCGGATGGCCACGAGGATGATCAGAGAGATGGAGCACTTCTCCTATGAAGACAGGCTGAGAGAGCTGGGGTTGTTCAGTCTGGAGAAGAAAAGGCTTCGGGGAGACCTATCAATATCTGAAGGGAGCCTACAGAAGAGCTGGAGAGGGACTGTTTATGAGGAAGGGTAGTGACAGGACAAGGGGCAATGGTTTTAAATTGGAAGAGGGGAGATTGAGATTAGACACCAGAAAGAAATTCTTTACAGTGAGGGTGGTGAGACACTGGAATAGGTTGCCCAGGGAAGCAGTGGATGCCCCATACCTGGAAGTGTTCAAGGCCAGGCTGGATGGGTCTTTGAGCAAACCTTCTGTAGTGGGAGGTGTCCCTGCCCATGGCAGGGAGGTGGAACTCGATGATCTTCAAGGTGCCTTCCAACTCAAACCATTCTATGATTCTATGATTCAAAGTGGAGGGAGTAGAGGGGAGGCCACCAAGATGGTGGGGGATGAAGCACACACTCTATCTGGGTCTGGGGGAGATGGGTGTGTTCAGCCTGGAGCAGAGACAACTTCGGGGGATCCTAGTAGCAACCCCAATGCCTACAGGGAGGTGACTGAGGAGACTGAGCCAGGCTCTTTACAGCACTGCAAGTTGGGAAGATGAGAGAATACAGGTTCAGCCTGAACAGGAGAAGCTTTTTCACGATAAGAATAGTCAGGCAGCAGCACAAGCTGAGACTTGGATAATTTCAAGACCCAACTGGATGAAGACCTAAGCAAACTGATCTGACCTCAGAGGTGACCTGCCATGAGGAAGAGACTGGCCTGGAGACTGTCCAACGTTCTTTGTATGTCTGAACACTATGATTTTATGAACTTTGCTTTTTATATGGAGCTACTTAATTTTAAGAGATCTGGCAATCATCTAGTTTATCTCATGTGATAGAAAGTCCAGGCAAACATCAGTTACAAGAAATGATTTTACAGTTGTAAAATCAATAAATCTGAAGTCTATACTTTCAAAAAGCTCCCATTCAATCCCATTAAGAGAAATTAAAACCGACGTAAGAGCCAATTATGTGTGACTGCCAAATTTATTAACTAACAAGACTGTTGACTTCTAAAATTGCTTATGTCAGCTAGCAACTTGATAAGATAGTAACTTGCAAAATATCATTAAATATTTTGTAACTCATTTCTATCATTACTAAATATTAGATTAAGACAATAACAATGTTCACAAGAATTTGAAAGAATTAATTATAAAATTTCTTTAGAAACCACACTGTGTATGTTATTAAAAGGATGAAAATTGCTTTAATTCTGAGGACTTCAGATAGGAAAAATACTCCTGCTATAATAAATAAATACTAATAATTAATATAATGACAACAAATAATACTGAGCTTTGGTTCTTCTCATCCTGTCACAGCAGAAGTAATTATTGTTTCCCTGAAACTGCTGATAAAGGAGTTGTGCTGCATATTAGGGATGCTTAACACTTATTTTCAGAGTGTCTCTGTTATACTATGTAATGTTTTCATTTTTGTGTGAGGCTATGGTTTTTACATTATTTTCTTGAAAGCATTGTAAAACTCAGAAATATATCCCATTTTCCAAGACATCTTTTCTTGTTTACAGCCCAGAAAGGTATGTTTGAAGAAGAGCTTTATTTTGCAATTTGGAGCCTAGAACCCTTCAAAAAAAATATCCACGTATTATGCAAAGAAGATAAATTTTAAGTCATATGGATATTTGGAAGAATTGAGATACAACTGTGGATTCAGGTCTGAAAACCTGAGACAAAATCAGTGTGTTGACAGCCTCTTTATCCCTCCTTCTAGTCATGTAAAACCCAGCATGTTGTAAGCATCTTTATGTCATTTTAGTGTATTTTTTCAAGTCTAGAGAGATAAAACAAAAATTATAAACATATGTTTTAAAAGCACTTCTAAAACCTTGAAATGTATATTAATGTAATACAAAAACATACACATGCTTATATGAAGTTAGTTATTCTGAAATGTTGTGTCTGTATAAAAGGAATAATGAAAAAGCTACATGAGTTTAAACTCTATCAATAGCTCTTTATTATCAATTTCCACCCATCAGTTTTCTGTACTGAAAAAAAATCATGAAAAATATGGACATCTTCCCAAAATACCTCTAGCTTTGTGGCTTAGTGCAATAACAAAAACAATCTGATAGTAAGTTGCCACAGAAAGTGGAAGTCTTGCTGCCTTGGAATTTCCTTCAAATCTAGTACACTGGTTTAGGCACAAAAAAAACCCCAACCCAAACCAAAAACTTTTCCACAATTGTGCATTGGCTATACAATCTGTAGATCTGCCCCAGGGAGGGGAGGGTAGCAAGGAGAGAACTGAACCACATGTTTTGCAGTGATCTCTCATGATTAGGCTTCATTGTAATGTCAGATTAAGCCTAAGTAACTACGTTAGTATATGATATTTTTTTCTTTAGATCATATTGATATATATATATATAAGAAACGGCTTCTTGTAAGGACAAAAATCTGTAGCAGATCTGAAATCTGAATACATATACTTAAAACAGTATTTCTACTTTCCTCATTCTGCTATAACAGAAGGCAGTGAACCACTATTAATATGTTACACATGAGATTCTCATCAGTCTGTAGTGAACTGTAACTGTAACTGTAAACATATATATCACAATTTAATCCATCAAGTTATGTACTCAGTATTCTTGAAAATGATACTAATATTGTAATACATCAGGACTATAGTCTAATAGGACTTTAGACATTAAGCTGAAGACTCAAAAAGTTTTATATTAACAACAAGTCTCAATTTTATAGCATTTTAACCTTTATAAAACCTATGTAGCAGCAAAATAGAAGAGTTTACAAAATTAAAATTAAGCAATCTGGTATAATATAAAATTGAAGTCTTAGAATCTAAAGCTTCAAGGTCTAAACCCTCTGGTATTTTAGTTATTTCTATTGCAAATGCACAGGTAGGAAAGCAGCGAATCACTGTCAGTCAGGCCTTGAAAGAATGAATCTTCTCAAAATACAAGCCTGCCTATTGGCAATGAGATATCAGGCATACAAGTCCAAAACCTTTTAGACCTTCATTTCAAAAAGTAGTGTGATGCAATTAACCTTGCTACCTGTGATAAGTCTCATGATTCCCCAGCCTATATTGTTCTCCCCACCTTGAGAAGGAAGTTGTTACACATGAGAGATGATTCAGCAGCTAGCAAAGCAACTGTTGAACTGTCACATTTCTCATCCAGCAAGCTAAACTCTTTATGTAACACTGAAATTTGAGCCCTTAATGTGTGAAACACACTCCAAAAGAAACCTTTTCTTATTAGAGCATTTAGATCTCAAATAGATTTGATGGTATTTGCCACCTGGAGTATTTCTAGTTCTACAATTTATAATGTATAATCAAGGGAAAGCTATGTAGGTGACTTACATGTTCAACACGAGCCCACGAATCTGAACATCAGTCCTAAATTACAAAATAGACATACACGGACATCTAAATTCATCCCTGGAAGTGTTCAAGGCCAGGCTTGACAGGGCTTTGAGCAACCTGCTCTAGTGGGAGGTGTCCCTGCCCATGGCAGGGGGGTTGGAACTCAATGATCTTTAAGGGCCCTTCCAACCCAACCATTCTATGATTCTATAATTGAAAATAATTTTTGGTAATATTCTTAACCTGAATTTTGCATTGATGTGGAACAAGTATGTTGTATCTAGCATTTCTATGGGAACTTAAGTTTGAAAAAAACCACAACCAACCAACCAAAAAAAAAAAAAGATTGTATTTCAAAGCTTTTTCAATCAGGATTAAGAATCCATTTGAATAAACAGTAAACATTTAAAATTTTATATCCCTCTAGCTCTTCAAAAATTACATAGAAGTAACACAGAAGAGCAAAATATCTTCAAAGCAGGAAGAATCTTTTTTACAAAATTATTTCGTTCCGATTGGAATGGAGAAACACTGAATATTCAAGCAGCCAATGGGCACATTTCTATATATTTATTTATTTAAGCTCATTAATTAAACATAGGTTCATATTTTTATTGCAAAAGTCACATGGTGTATCTCCTTTCAAGCTTCCTCAGTCTCAGAAAATTCTGTTAAAGCTAGAGATACAAACCTAAAATGACCATGTTGAAACTGAATGCCACTATATGCACAGGTGGTGAGACTTTCTCCTTTCCACTTTTCTAAGTTCGTGCACCCTAAAAGTAATCACAATTCCCAGGAAAAAGTAATATTCATCACCTTCAGAGCCACAGCTATTTCTCTTTAAGCAAGGATAGAGTTAGTGTGGATTGCTTTAGCTGGCTATATGCTGAAAAAACAACCTTGGTTAGATTGGGGAAACTATCCCCATGGTAAGTAAACTGGCAGAAGGCCAGAGTCTGCAAGGAAAATTCAAAACCAGCTGCAGCAGAGCATCGACTCAGATCTAAAGTATCAATTTTCAAAATAATCAAATCATTACTTAACACATGAAGTACTCAAGAGTACACTATATTATTATATTTGCCCTGGATACATTATAATAACCATTAGAAGTGAATTCAGTAAACACTTTTTTTTCACCCATAGTTTTGAGTGAGTAGAATTTCTGGCAGCTACCCAAACAGGTCACCACGAACGGGATAATGTGGCAATCTGTTATCATTAGCTCTGTTGGAAAGGTTTTGAAGACACTAGAGAGAATTAAATGACCTGGAAAACTCAGTCTATGGAAAAGTCTATTGTACTCATCTCCGTTCTTTCCAGCTCTACGCATCACTGAAACAGTGGAACAACATGATTTGCAGTGGTGACAAAGATAAAGGTCATTTTTCTGTTTTTCTTTTATCCAGCATGAGCCGTTTAAGGATTGTTAAATTCCTCACATACAGAAAATCACTAATTCCTGTCAGGTCCTTCCACACTCTCAGGATGTTAATCTATTGGAATCTTCATATTTGGAAGACAAAACAGAGTTTTATTTTTGGACATCACTGCTACTTTTGTTCCTGTACATCATTGTTAACAACTGTCAACATTTCAGATCATCTAAAATAACAATATACAAAACAACTATATAGCCCATTTTAGCAACTGTTTTTCCTAACTGGCTCAATTTTGTTCCAGCAAAATTTGAAAGAAAGGGCAGTTCTAAAATGATCTATTAAATGTAATCATTACGCGAAGTTCCACATGGTAAAGACAGTATAAAAAGAGTGACATAGCCAAAATTCAAAAAGATGGATCAGAGAGATTTCTTTTGTTTATGTAAGCTTTGCTGCTGCTGTTTTATATTTATCTGAGTGATTAACAGAAGATGACATGCACCAACTATTCTGATTTAACAGTTGTGTATTAATAATGTAATTCCTGGGAATTACAACAAAAGATAAATCCACAGAAAACAAACAGGGGGATTAGCAGACCCTTAGGCAAAAAACTGGAGATCTTCTGCATTTTGGGAAAGGAGGGATGAAAGTATTCCTGGATCTCAGAGCTGAGAAAAAAATTCAAGAGACTATAGTCAGGGTTGCTGTGTGTTTTCCCTTAATCTGCTTTATTTCATAATGTGCACTTACTGAGAGGTTAAAGGCATAGAGTACCAAAGATACTGGTTTTAGGCCATACTCTTCACCAGTAAATAAGCATCTCCTACTTAGATATTAAATTCAGTGCCAAATCATCTTAATTCTTTATAGATATGGAACAAAACGCAGTATGATTTGTGTTTCACTGGAAATTTATGTTACGTTTTTACATAGGAATTCCTACAAGTGACCACTTTAACATTTATTAGGAACAAACCACATGGATTTAAGATACAGACACGAGGCTCAGTCCTGCTCTAGAGATATAATGTGTGAAAGCATCCTTGCAACAGAGGATGAAATTAACATTGCGCAAAAAGGCTAGCAGCTCAAAGGTTAGTTCTGTCACCTGAGATTACAAATTTATGTAGAAAAAATGTCTGCATAAATGATCCTGGCATATTTGTCAAAATTTGGACTATCAAAAGCCTCCAGCCTAAAGACTAATAGAATTCTGACAGAGTACACACAGTTATTCGGACTATAAATAGTTATTATTTTGAGACGCAGAAATCTGTAGAAAGTTAAATATTCTAACAAAATTATGGCTTAAATTTATCTTTGCTGTTCTTTGGCACAAAAGAGAAGAGAGAGTGATTTTTCATTTATAGCTTGGATAAAAACTGTTCCCTCTTCTCTCCTATTGCTCCTCAAGGACATTAAAGACACCTGTTAGATGCCAGAAAGCCCCCTTTGCATGCACTCAGAGCCAGAACACTTTTTTATATAAAGAATATCCTTCATTAAGTTCGCTACTCTAATAAGGCTTGTACAGAGACAACAAGTTATTATTCACTTGCCAATCTTTCCCATGCTTTTAGTGGCTGCAATACATTGTCAAGAGCAGGAAAGTGAGTTAAACTGTGTTAGATTTAAAATGACACTGTGAATCTACTCATATCAAGTTCATCAGTTCTAATTCAGTTACGTCTGTTTGGAGGTCACTGTCTGTCTCATTCATTACAATGGCTTTCTAGTTTTCTGATATGATTCTCAATTAGTTGGGTAGGCAGGTAAAACATCTGACATCCAACAATGAACTATGTGCTTCCAAATATGTTTGCACAGCCACACATTACACTTCAGCAAGCTCTTAATGTTGACCTATTAATAAACCATAGTTTGAGGTTAAGAATAAAGACTCGACTCAAAAATTAATTAGAGGTGTTCTGAACTACATGATCATAAGTCATTCAGCTATTAAATGATGAAGCACACCAGTTAACAGATAACCGCAGACATTTACTCCATCTTATTTACATCTGTGGCTGTACTCATGATAAATTTAACGTGAATATCCATCGTTCATCTGGATAATGATTATTGAATTCAAATGACTCATACCTACAGCTGCTATATCACACTGGTTTGTATCACAATAGGCTCTTAATGAGCACACAAATTTTGCCATTCACCTGCTTCATTAATATAGATTTGTATTATTTGAATATTCTAATAAACATAGACTGAGTCACACAAATCACTTAATATTAGTTGGTAACAAACTTTAGCTGCTATACAGGGTGATTTATTTTTGACCTTTAGGTTTACCTTCATGAGAACTTGCCTATGGTTTCAGACTCCTGTAACAAATTCACCATATTCTAGAACTAGGCCAAGATACATCGAAACACCTGAGAGGTTAGAAGTGCAATATAGACTTTGTCTCTAAAACTTGTCTGCAGAGTTTACAGAGTTAATCAGATGCTATTGAACATAAACCAAAAATTTAAAAGAGAGTTATGCAGTGAACCCAGATTGAGAGTATACTGTAGTGATTATTTTAAAACATTTACAAGGAGTAATAAACCTTCTATAAAACCGTGGTGAGAAACATATTATCCAGAAAACTGGATTTCTTTCTTTGATCTATTTCTATGTCCTATTTCTAAGTTTATGCAGGTTAAAATGCTGGTGAGGGCTATGTTTGATTTTAATTTTATAAACCTATAAATTTACTCAATAAAAATCATAAACATATTCCAAAAGCAGATTAGTTTAAATATCCACTACCTCAACTCTTCTATTGGCTGTACAGAAGCTGTCCTTCAAAACAGAAATGATGTCCACAGAATAGTTCTTGAATGAGTGAAAACTGATGACGCTCACGGGCTGAGCTGTATCACAATTTATCAGAACTCCTTTTTGGTAGTCTGTGGAACAGAAAAAGAAAAAGCAGTTATATGTATTTGTAGCTCTATTTGAGCTCTATTTGAAGCCTTAGATCATGCAAACCTTCTATGTGGAGATTTTTTCATTTGACTCGCATGCTACATTCCTTGTATGTTGCATAACATGGCAATGTTGGTTTGCTGTAGGAATTAAATCTGAGATTGCTTTATTGTTTCAGAATTGATAAAGGATTCAAAAGTGTTTAGTTTTATGTTGTTAGGGGAAAAAATGGTATTTCTTATAACAACAACAAAAACAAACAAGTGAAAAGTTATTTTTTATCAGCTATTGTATAAAGAAAGGGTAGTACTGAAAAGAATGAAAAAGTTACAAATTTACATTATTAGTCCTATTTGTTTATGCATTTTCATCTATAAAAGACGGAATATAAAATAATTTCTGTTGTTTGTACTTAAACCACTTCATGAGCATTTTTCTAAAAATATTTTCTCATATTATTTTCTTAAAGTGACCTTTTCCATATAACACGCAATTACAACTTCATTGATTACTTCATTTTCAAATTGCTCATTTAAAATTATGCTAAAAGCATTTGTCACGATTTGGCTTATCATCTCAAAAAACACAGCATAAGACTTCCTTAGTAAAAGACTTGTTTGAACCAGTCTTTTCTACTTAGATGTCCATTATGTTAAATTGGTAACAACAGAGAAATCACAACACTTTCAGTAAATTTGAACAATTGTTAGTCCCCTCAATTAGAAAAATGAAAAAAACCCACACAAACAACTAAACAAACAAACACCATTGCCTTGATGCAATGGGAGCTTTTGGATTAATTATCTTTCACATGAAAGCTGAAAACCAGCCTTCCTTCTGAAGTTTTTACTAGCTAAATAATAAATGCAGTAGTATCATCTTAAAGCTTTCATTTTTCCCAGTTTTTCTTGTACCAACCTGAGTTATGCTCTCAAATGCTTCTTCCCTTGACTTTGGCAATACTTTGTCCTGAATAAAAGAGTCATAAAAATGTCTTCTTTTTCCAAATTATTCTCTACTTAAGATATTTTCCTGGGAATCAGTCAGCAGCTGGGAGCTACATCTATTAAATATTTTGGAGCCTAGTAAAAAATAAACATGCAAATAAATAAAAGCCAATTAACTGTCCTAGTCAGATCTGTCTATGTCATCACCAGGAAACATATTAGATGTCTGAAGTTCTTCTACTAAAAGCACTGTGGCAGAACTAACTACCAATTTCATACCTAATGCACTTGAGAATTATGAACAGTCTTTCCTCACTGTATTGGCCTTGAAGCTTGAACTGAAAAATTTACCTAGACCTTTCCATGAGAAAGACATGGAATTCTGGGACTGGAGAATAGTTTTGACTTATACTGCATATTAAAAAAAAAAAAAGAAAATCAGTACAATGGAGGAATTCTGATGTTGTTCTCATTAAATCATTAATTTTTGTAGACCAGCCTAGCGGATAAGAATTTACTTAAGTGATATCCTGTGCTGCTTGAATGACTCAAAGCTGCATCTGAGCTACCCCATTTAGATTTGTGAGGTAGAGGAAAGCAAACTGCTCACCCTTCTGTTAGAGATGTCTCACTTTGTAGAAAAAAATGAATTTTTATAAAGATTACAGGAAAACAATGATAAAGTCACAATATTGGAAGAGAGAGAATTAGA
Organism: Scolopax mira; assembly: GCA_004320125.1. NCBI lineage: Eukaryota > Metazoa > Chordata > Aves > Charadriiformes > Scolopacidae > Scolopax > Scolopax mira. The sequence continues at coordinate 12,190 of BJBW01007076.1, read as the reverse complement.
TCTCACTTCTCTTTCTATTATAGTATTTGCACTTTTTTAAACACTAATGATAATCATCTATGTGAGTAAGCCTACAAATATACTCTTCTTCTGGGTTATCTGTTACCTAAATCACTAAGTAAAAATTCGTCATCTAATAAACCTTCAAAACTGTATTTCATGGCACACCTTTGGCACCATTACTATGGAATGACACACCTCCCTCCTGTCATTTTAGTAACAACAAGTTAGAGACATATCCTGAAAGGAGTGAACCATCACCCATCTTTGAGAGGAACAGCTTCAGCTCCCACCTCCAGCAGAAGCATGTCCACACAACCACTATTTACTTCCTCCGACTAAAATATGACAACTTCTAATCAGCACTGGATATCGCAGACCTCAGCCATAAAGCAACTCATTTACCTAAAAGGTAGAAAATGCACTATTTACTTTCCTAAATGGAATGGATTCTGTAGCCCAGTGAATAAAGTATTACCGCTGCTATTCATGGGCCGTGGTCTTTGTACTATGCAAGGCCTCAAGACTAGGGCTTGTCAGGTCTACTTTGTTTGAACTTCCTTTACCTAGGTAAACTTTGTGTTAGATGGCAGAGCTGTAACAGCAATTTTCAATATGACCAGGTATCTAGGGCTGTTTCACTCTGCTTTTGCTCATCCTTCTATGGTACAATTTTTATATAGCTACTGGTAACAAGTAGTTATTCTGAGCATAATCTAGTATTTATGACTCCAACAAAATCAGGGAATCACAGAATTGTCAGAGTTGGAAGGGACCATCTAGTCCAATTCCTCTGACAAAGCAGGATTCCCCAGAGCACATTACTTAGGACTGCCACAAGGCAGGTCTTGAAAATATCCAGAGAAGGGGACTCAACGACCTCCCTGGGCAGCCTGTTTCAGTGTTCTGTCAATAATTACATAGTGTAGAGGAATATAGTCATGCTATGGCAAAAAGGACCTTGAAAGCAGGCTGAGGCGTGCAGAGGGGCAGGCACACAATGACAAGAGAAAGGACACAAGCTGACAATGGAGACCCAATGGCTATAAACAACTCACTAACATTCAGCTGAAGAGGTGCAGATCTGGCAAAATCAGTTTTGCAGGCAACAAAGAGAACAAACATGTATCTAAGATATGTAAAGTGTGCTATAAATGGTAAATCCAGATGAAGCATACACTTTAAAAAACAGTGAACAAATAGCAAATTGTGAGCATGTTGGCAAACATATGAAAATGTGAGTGTTAGATGAGTAGATGAGGAGGAATAAATCACCAACATGAGTTCCAGTGAAGGAATCAGGTTGCTGACAACTGTTGTAACCTATTCCCAGATGGAAGCCAACCATTGGATCAAGAAGGTGTTGGAAAATCAAGCTTAACATCATAAAAGTGGTAAATATCAGGTGTGTGTGTATGGAAACTTCAACTTCTCCTGCAATAGTATAATTTTCTTTATTTTCTATTTATTTTTTTCTGTATTAATAAGAACTGAAGTAGTAAGATTCCTTCAAGTAGACAGTTAGAAATTAAATTATATTCACAATAAAATATTGAATTTACATATAAGGTGTGTTTCTTTTTCAGACATAAAAATATCTTGAACAAAACCTTCACTTCCTCACATCACCTTTTGGAACTAATTCCTAGATTTTTTAAGCTGATCAATTATTTGCCTGCAGAGTTTACAGCCACACCTGGGAAAGAAAAACATTGCCCTTAAGAATGATGTTATGTTGTGGCACTTCATATATATATATATATTGGGGTTTGGGGGATTTTTTGTAGAAGAAATTAGAAAGAAAGATAGAAATTCTCTGTTGTAATAATGCCAAATCACTTATCTTAGGTATGATTTGCACTTTATTTTTCTGTTTCATTGAGTTTCTTTCCCTTCCATAAGTTACAGAGGTATATCTTCATGATCTGCTTTAGTGTATGTACAATGTATAAGCTATTACTATGTGTTTATACATATCCATATGCCTATATATTTTTTTATTTTTAGATTGATTTAACATGAAGTAATAGGAATAATTAATCTGCGGTTTTTAAAACATGTTTTGTTTTTAAAATAAAAATATGTATTATTTTCAGCTTTAAACTGAATGTCAAAAACATAATTGTGCAAAAAAGGTTGTACAATAACACAAAAGTATGATGCATTAAAAGGAAAAGAAGCACGATTTATTCAAACTTCTAATTAGATAGAAATATCTGCAGATCATTGAACTTCATAGAAGGTGGGCTAGCCATTAAGTTCCAGTAACTGGAAGAAACAATAAATCACAGCTTTTACAGCCCATTACACCCAGAGGTCTAAAACCTTTCTGTGGTTATTTGCAAGCCTCAGAGTACTCCAGCGGCAGTCTTATACTTTCCAACTTTCTGTGACTAATAGATGCTATACTATAGAGTGAACAGGAAATTAGAGTAGAAGAGAGGTGTAAAATCAGTATCAAGCAACCCTATGCAGGAAGAATAGCTCACACTCTAGGGCTATGCAGTCTCCCAGTGAACCTCAGAAAAAACAGATTATACTCTCATTAATGACCGTTTAATAATCAGTGAATTTTTGTATGTTAGAAAGGGGAAGCAGTGATAAAATTATTAAATATTGTGGAAGGGCAAGGTAGGAGAAGGAAATAGGTAATGGGTTTGGGGACATATTTGATTGAGACCTGCTGCAGTTAGCTAGAAAAAAAATAGCTTGAGAGATGTGTAGAACTTTCTTCTGCTTTTGACCTCTCGCAGGAATGTTATGACCTTTTAAAGTTTCATTCTGTGTAGAAGCGCAATATCCTTAATGTTTCCTTAAAATACCCTGGCCATTGACTTGTCCTTCTGCACTTATTAAACAAATCTACTGCTTCTGGTGCAGCCACAGTTCAGAAAAGTAGTTACCTTTTAGATCACCTAGCTATTTAGTAATTCTACTTTCCTTCTTGAAGTGTCTAAATCATATCTTCGCCTACTTCTTTTAGCCTTTTTCTTATTATGTCAGATGGGCTCACAGTTCTTAGCTGATTCAAAAATGTGTCAGGGCAACATCAGCTGTATAGAAGAAAAAAGCTTCTTTATGAAACACAATGCCTCCCACATTGAACAGGAGGAAACTCCAGGCATCTTTAGACAGTTGAAGGGGGTCTTGTTGTCTGTGTCTATACTACAGGCAAGAGATTCCTGCTGTGCAACCTGGCTACCTGGTGACTTCAAGGCAGACAGCACTATCCTCAGCAAACACAGTTTTCATTAAAATCAAAGACAATTGTTTTCCTAAATGTCCTCTGGGAGGCCTTGTACTGTAGACCCTCAGCGTACTGAAGAATACGCTTGCTTTAAAATACCAAGTATTTCCACCATGTATGTGTATTTCAAGACTGCTTTTAGATTCTTAGTGCAATGTTTTCCATTTGGTATGTTTTCCTTCTGCTTTCCTGCTTCAATCTATTTTTGGTATTGTACTTACCATCTGCAGAGGTGAAGATTAAAAGGCAGTATGAAAAGAGACACAGAGGGTAAATATACCAGGAAATCTTAAAGGCAAGAAATTGCGCCTCAGGCTCATTATCAAGTGCGCTGGTCATTACACAGGTTGTCACATTTCAGCCTAAGCCTTTTAAAAGAGCTTAAACACAACTACTGGAATTAGAAATTTCTCCCATCTCACATTATCCTTTCATTTCTGCTTTGAATTTATCTATATAGGTTGTAAAGATATAATACATACATTAATGGAAGATAAATAAGTGTTTCAACTGATTTATTTGGAAGTGTGAAAGGACATCTGTACTTGCGTTATGGGCAATAGTTTGGTCAGCTGAAGGGAAGATGAGTCTAATTCTGAATTTAAATGAAGAAGAAAATTATTGCACTTAGAAACTAAAAGCCAAATCCTGCAGTGATGAGAAGTTGTTATTTAAAGGCACAAGGCAAGCACAAAGGAATGATATATATGACATAGTGAGTGTCAGGTTATGACCCTCACAGTTATTTTTAGCCTGTTCACTGTAGTTAATATACTCGACCTGTAGGAAAATTTTTACAAAGTCTGTGAATCTAAAATTTCTTTCAAATATACGCATACTCTCTGAAGCTCAATAAGTTCAATATAATAATTTCTTAGTAAATTTTAGTCCAGCGGAGAGAAATAGAGAGTATTTCTCAAGTCTTTAAATATATAGCAACAGGTCCATCTTTAAATTTAAAGGATGTCTTGATATACTCAAGTACTTTTGTACTAGCTACTGACATATACCTTCCTTCCACAAGTGTCAGAAACAGTAGGCATGATCTCAGAATAGTCCATCTTCCTTCCCTGCATTATAATAACAATAATAATGGTGTCTGTAATATCGGTAACACCTAGCACTGGTATTGTTTGCAGTGTATCACAATTTTTTCACAATAGAAGTAAATGCCCGTTTTCCAGAAAAAAAGTCATGGAAAGATGAAGTGGTAAGTGAAAGGTCACCAACAGCCAATGCTATTAAAGATGACGGTTACAATGATCACTAAACCATAGAGTTTAGTAATGGAGGAACCCAATTGCTTAGATGCAGATTTGGCAGAGCAAAATTCTACAACAGAAGATAATTCCTAGCCTTATACACGAAACTTCAAGGAGACACGCTCAGCTCCAAAAGATGATAATTTTCCTGGTGGGAAAATGGTTTTAGATGGTGTAATATTTAGCTTCCGTTCCCTGATTCTCTAGCATCAGCAGAGAAGCCTGTAAAAAAGGTGAATAATACAGGGCTGTATGCTTTAGTTTGGGATTTTACTCTAAATCATAACTAGTCCTATAACCTTGTGATGTGAGTGGCCAAAAAAATAGCCTGGTTAAAAAAGGAGAAATTGCTAACAAAAGAAAATTCCTGCTGATCTGGGAGCTGCGAGCCTGGGAGCTAGCCCTTGGGGACAAAAAACATCCTTGAAAAGTGCAGATGGCCTCTTTGAAGAACAGGTGGGGAACCTAGAAACAGATGAAATTCTGAGATACTATCAGTAAGTGCAAAACTGAAGAAACTGTAATGACAACTTACTGTCTGAAAAAGTGGAAGCAGTGGGGGAGAATAAAATTGGGCTGAAAGAACAGAACATCATCACCTACTGACTGTTCCAGGTGAAGAACACACATTAAGAGCATCTATTGGCTGCTCAGAGTGTTGGTGTCCTCTGTCCTCTTATGTCTCTACGATACAAAAAGGACTTAATTTTTATCGAAAATGGAGCCTCTCTCTCTAAGTACTTCCTAGGCTGTACATACTTTTACTTTCCCGAACAAGTTGAATTCCACACAAACTTTCCATGAGATCTTGGGCTCTCATTGGGGGTTCCTGGCTGACTCCAGATGCTGTCACATGGATCATTTTTGAAGTGAGACTGTGTTACCTCATTGGTCCCCAATTTGGGCCCACTTTCGGGGTTTGGTTCAATTTGTCCTCCCACTTCTGCAATGTTTGGATCCCTCCTGGTGATTGGTTTGTCTTTCCTTTTGGGATGCTTTGGCCCTTTCTGAAATCTGTCTAATTCATTTAACACTGTTATTATATATGCACATGAGTAATCTATCGTAAGTGTATGTGCTATATTGGTGATAAGTTGCTTCACTAATGGTAATGTTATTACATTGATTGTTGCTATATGATTGCTGCTATGTGATTGCTGCTATATTGATTGCTGTTATTATTGACTGCTGCCATGCTATTGATTGATACTATATTATTGATTCCTGACAGCAATTTTTAATAGCTGTATACATATATTCACTTTATTAATCATAGGTATATTTGCTAGTGGTGAATTGGTGGTGATCTGTATGGTATTTATGTTTGTCTGTAATAAATTGGACAAATTTAGAGGATAAGAGCCTCCATCTACCTGTGTATCAGAATCCAACAAACCAGTAGTGTAAATCTCTATATAATCACAGACTGCGTAACCCTTTAGGTTGTGACACTTTGCTACTGAGTTTAGTCTCATATTTTTCTCATGCATATTGTCTTATCATAGTGTAATCTCCCCTAAGTGCCCTGTCATGCAACTAGGCTTGCTCCTACACAGTAAAACATGAGTACGCTGATGGGAGAAGGAAACTGTGAGCAAATTAATTGGCCAAAGCTGTTACCAAACTCCACTGTAGCTGGATCTGTTCACAGACAGGGACAGGTTGCTGCACCTTTCTACTAGAGATGATGTTTCTGCTGGCACTGTTGCTGCTGGCATTGTCAGTAAAATAATAGTACCTTTTGGAAACCAGCACACTGTCATTGCTGGCTGCCAATGCAAGTAATCATCGCATGATGAACCCTTCGTGGTTCAACTTCTGTTACATCTGTTTGCTCAGATAATTTTTAACTGTGGCAAAGTACTTACTTTTGTGTTTAATTAACGGGATGCTTTCTTTTACCTTTGTAACCAGAGATGATTTTTCACAGATTTTTGTCACTTCCTAGGAGGAAAGGCAGGATTATGAGTAATTCATTTTTTTTGTTTTGACTCATAAGTTACCCAGTAATGTGGATCAGAGTGCAGTGAAGACTGTCTGAATCTTGTTTATCAGAAGTCCTGGCAAACAGCCACAGTGTAGCAAAATGAGTCTAACTTTCAGCTGGGTTATTTCCATCTGGTCTTGTTTGTACTACTTCCACTATTTGCAACTTAATAATACTAAAATGGCTGAGTAAATGTCTCATTCTATAATACAAGGAATCCTTAAATGTTTTCTAACATTTCCAGTCAACAGACTTTAGGAAGGCTATTATTTTCTATATGCAGATAGAAAAGGAAATCAAGGAGCAGTACTTTTCAAAGCAACCTTTTTAAGCATTAAAAAAATGCTTGAAATCACCTAGGGTTTTAAGACGTTGACTTTGAAACACTTTAATACTATCCTGACTTTCTGAATATGCCAAGCACCTGCAGCTCTCACTGCCTTTAACTGCTGTTCTCTTGTCTTGAGCACCTCTCAGAACAAAACTCTGTGGTAGGTAACAAAATGAAGACACCTAAACTTTGTGCTGATACTTGTAAGTTTGGACCTCCTAAGTGATTTGCACAAAGTCAAACAGTAAGTCACTGTCTAAACAGGAAAAGAAATTAAATTTCCTGCCTGTTGCTGTATTTTCCTTTGGAAACACACTGCTTCTCAGATAGCAGAGTTCCTTCAATTAGAGAAGAATGGTCTATTAAAGCTGCAAGGAAAATAGCATTACTTAATAAGTCCCTACAAGAGAATAGGTACTGCAGGACTAAAGATCTGACAATACACAGAGCCTGTAACCAAAAAACAGGAAAGGCAAAAGGTAACTGAAATACTCTCTAATCCACACAAAAGTACTAAGGTGTAGCATAAAGATAACTGCTGAGTGAGGAGGACTCAGCTGCTAAGTAGTGGCCAATGTGTCTTTGCTGTGTCATTCAGAGCATTTTATACTCAACCCATGGTAAGAGCAAGTTACACTAGTAACTGACACATAGACGTCATGGTTCTGTGCAAATTAAATATAGGTGGAGTAAATATGATAAAAATCAGAGATACATTTTAGGGCCAGCCATATAAGAATTTAAGGAAGTTCCACAAAGTACATTTCTTTGTTTATGAAGTGAATGTTAAGGGTGCAGATATGTGCTTTTGAATGCTTTAAGCATAGTAAAATTCCTTTCTAAAAATCTAAGAAGGTAAGGGAACACCTGGAAACCATTTCCAGGCACATGAAGGGCAAGAGAATCATCAGAAATAATCAGCATAGCTTCACCAAAAGGAGGTCATGGTTGACCAGCTTGATAAATGTCTATGATGGAATGACTGGCCTAGTAGAGGTGGGGAGAGCAGTGGATATTTTCTACCTGGACTTTGACACTGTCTGACTAAGATCCTCACAGACAGGTTCTTGATGGATGGGCTGGGTGAACAGACAATGAGGTGGATTAAAAACTGGTTAAATGGCTGGGCCCAGAGGGTGGTGATCAGCAGTGCAACATCTAGTTGGAGTCCAGAAATTGGTAGTATACCACAGGGGTCAATACTGGGGTCCAATCTGCCTCAACACTGTTCTTAATGGTTTGTGTAATGGAGCAGAATGTACTCTCAGTAAGTTTGCAGATGATAAAATACCAAGAGGAGTGGCTGATATACAAGAGGGCCATGCTGTTGAGGGACCTCAACAGGCTGGAGAAATGGTCTGACAGGAACCTCATGAAGTTCAAGCAGGTGAAGTGCAAATTACTGCTCCCGGTAAACAAGAACCCCAGGCACGAACATATGCTGGAGACAGCCTACTTCTTAGCACTGATCAGGCCATGACTGAAATGCTGTGTACTGTTCTGAGCTCCCCAGTAAAAGAGGCATGGACATACTGGAGAGAGTCCAGAAAAATGCCATGATCATGATGACAAAACATTCCTCCTATGAGGAAAGGTTGGGATTACTTAGCCTGGAGAAGAAAAGGTTCAGGAGGGATCTTAATTAATGTACAAAAATGCCTGAAGAGAGGGTGCAAAGAGGATGGAGCCAAGCTCTTTTCAGTAATGCCCAGTGTCAGGACGAGAGGCAATGGGCACAAAATGAAACACAGGACGTTTCCTCTGAACATCAGGAAACACTTTTTTACTGTGAGGGTCACTGAGCACTAGAACAGGTCATCCCAGGAGGTTGTAGAGCCTTCCACCTTGCAGATATTCAAAAGCCACCTGTACAAAGTCCTGGACAATCAGGTCTAGATGGGATGAGAAGTTCCCTACATGAATATGAATAGCTACATATGGCCCACAGAGTTTTCGATGGCATAGGTTAATCTATATTGAACATCCCTAAGTATGTTTGAAGCCCTCCAAAAGACTTCTTGTTTGTTCCTTGTGTACCATTAGGGGCTGGAGACCCTTTGCTGCATTCCTGGAGTGGAATTTCTGATTTTGTGTCCTTAAAAATAAATCTGTTTTGTATATATCAAAATGCAGTGCAAACCAAATATAAACACAGAAAAGAAGGATGATCAGGGTATTTACATCAAAACACCACTAGAGCTTTGAATCAAAATACTGATGTGTTCCCTTTTCCCTCTCTTCTTCTTCCCTTTGTTTTTGCATTTCCCTTCCATTTTACCCTTCCCCTCTTCTCTCTTTAACAGGGGACTTGTCATGATTGATTGACATTTCCCAAGAAAGAGAATTATCTCCCAAGTAGCTGAGTTGCTAACATGGAACAATATATCATGCTTAACAATTATCATCAATATTTATAACACTTTTATGTACAACAAGTTGAGTCACATTAGCAGACAGGAATGAAAGCTACATAGATTCATTGTAAGAACTGTGAAGCAGCAACAGCAGGTCATCTGCTTAAAATTCCAGTGGCATCCCTCTTGAAAGGAATTGTCTCTTTAACCAGTTTCCCCTTTTTGAATGACAGACGCACTGGCTTTTTAAAATGTCATCCTCTTACTCTGCATACACGAATACAAAATTTTCAAGATTTTGACTTTGGTAAGGAAGGAGAAGAGATAAATAAGTTAGATTTGGGTTTGAATGTATTCAAGGGTGGGATGGGGCAGCTAATATTTAATGTATTTAATTGCTGGACTTGGTGAATTTTCTAGTTAAGTTTGCCATGAGAACATTGAAGAAAATACTATAGAAAAAAAGACTTAGAATTGTATGAAAATTACATCTTAAAGATGCAACAATTAATATATTTATGTGAGTAATATAAATATCTGCAGCATATTAATTTCAACATGGAAAACTGGAATGTGCCTGCCCTTAGACAAAATGGTCAGAAGAAGCCACTTTAGCAAATTATATTCATATTTGTCCTGAACTTCTTAAAAAATGTTGATCCCTCATTGTTGCATAGAGTGAGCACACATCTCTTCTTTTATATAGACAAAGAAGCAATTTCTTGTAAAAAATTAAAATAGTTTGAATTTATGTTGACAACACATAACAGCAGTTAAAAAGTGAGCAAATGATAGAAGTTTGTTTAGTTGTGTGCTCGCGCAGGTACAAAAATAAAAAAATTCCTATAGTTATTCTCAACTGAAAGTTAGTATAGTAAAAAACCCAAAAATGTTATAATAAAGGATTTTCTATACAGGTCTTTCTAAAAAATCCAGAATAACCATTAATCACTAGAAAAATGAACCTGTTGTTGAGAACACATTTCATCTAAACAAATTTTTCTATCTATTTTTCTATTGAAAAAAAAAACAAAAAAAACATAAAGCATGAGAAGTACATAGAGATGCTGGTGTATGTTTAGCTGAGACTGGCACCTTCATCTGAATCTATGAAGAATTCTTTCCAGGTAAAGCAGTATTCCTGGTAATACGTTTTGTATTAGTAACTATTTCTCTAAAATAACTACTATTTAAATAAACATGCTATTTATGGTCACAAACAAAAAATACAGTTTTCCATTAATTTTCATTATTGCACTAACCAGTACATAAACAACCAGTACCACAAAGGTTACAAAGTAGCTAACAATAACTGTGGGCTGAGTCAATGAATGATCCTTTGTTCACAAAGGGATGAACTTTTCCTCGTCTTAAGAAAACATTTTGGTTATGGATTTCAGCAAATACATTTTACATACAGATTTAATACATACAAAGTTAATTGGAAGCAGTTAAGAATTTCAAATACATTCTAAAAGGGGAATTGATTTTGGTATTAATTTAAAAGCAATCTAAATAATGTACTACCCTCTTTTATTAACCCTGCCTGAATTAACTTATTTTCATTAGACTGGAGATGAAGCAGCATAAGAACTGGTTTTGGATGGACTGTAACACAAAGTAGTGCTAAAACTTGGATGAAAACATGATTTGCCCAAAGTTACCCCCATAAATCTGTATTAAGATTACTGTGAACTTTTTAATGTGTGAAGAATTCCTTTTTTTCTACTTAGTGCACTTGTATAAATAGAACTAACTAAAATTTGGATATCATTCAGATTCATATTCAGTGGATCTAAGTAAAAAACTGCTAGAATGAAGCACGTATGATGTTTTGACCAAGACAGTTCTCATTTGAAAACAGGCTTGTTTTGCCTTGTCACATAAATTGATCATCTTTCACTCTGTCAATTGCCATTTGAAATTCTTTTCATCTGTTATCTCTTCATAACACTTCTCATTCCTTAGATTCATTAATGTGAGAGAAGTTAAAATACATATAGTGGCATAAAATTCTTTCTTGTTTTAAATTTGAAATATGCACTATATGAACATCATCACTTTTTGTTCTTTTTTCAGTATGTCCTGAGATAATTTAGGTAATAATTTCCCTAATTAATGGAAGAATACTAAGAATGTGAGAGGAAATTTTACATGGCTATATGTTTTGAATAAAACAACTTTATATTTAAATAGGTAATCTTAACACTGGTTAACATTTTTGTACTTCTTATATATTTATTTCTTCAGCTGTTTTGGAAAGTCGGAAGGAAAGAAAAAGAAATTAAAATATCTCAAATCCTGACCCAATCAAAGGTCAGGGTCAATCAAAGCCAATCAAATAAACACCGGACTCCTCTTTTCTGACATTAAGCAAGTTAAAGGGTGGTTTGTAACATGTGCTTCATGCTTTTTCAACCCGGTCTCAAAACACTTCAGAAAAAAGTAGTAAGTCTTCAAAAATTCATTTTCCGGTACGCCATAACAAATAGACTTGATTATTTTTATGGGAGGCTTTATAAACAAATATACACTTAAAGATGGTGACAGCATTATATCCTGACAGGTTTTCATCTTTCAGCTCCAATGGGGAAATTGGCTGTATCATCATTAAGTCCAGTTGGAGAGAAGTGACAAAAGGTGTCCCTCAAGGGTCTGTGCTGGGACCGGTGCTGTTTAACATTTT
>BJBW01007075.1:0-47077 GCA_004320125.1 Scolopax mira | reverse complement strand
AGGGTCTCTTCCAACCTAGACAATTCTATGATTCTAAGAACAGTAGGATCAAGGTGTTAAAGAGATAAGACAAGTATTTATAGATATGCACAACTATGTCTCCATGCACATTCCAGTTCACACAGACAAAGTGATTAACTTGTTCAGGAGCAGTTTCGTTGGCCGCTGGAATTACTTGGTGCAAATTAAACACGGCATATACACTCAGGTCAGGGTCATAAACTGTAAATTTCTCAGCCTGGGCAAAAGGGTCACCAGCAGTGCTGAACAAGTAATAATGAATAACATAAACTGGTATAATGGCAAAATTATCACTAAAGTAATCAAGTCAATAAACAGGAATAAAACTGACAATAAACAGTCAATAAACCCCCTTTCTTCGATTCCTCTGAAGCACTCAAGGATTTTCACGAGTTTTTTAATATGTAAGTGAAAAGACCTGGGAGAAAGAAATTCTGCCCTTACCTCAAGCAAGAGGCAGCCTGCCAAAGGGATGTTCTCTTGTTCAACAGCTAAATGCAATGCAGTTCGTCCAGATTTTTGTTCCTGAGCGTTGATATTAACTCCAGCAGCAATGAGCTGTTTGAGGCAGGACATACTATTTGCCATCACCACCATGTGAATTGCACTGAGACCTACACAAAACAAAACCCATCCACCACATGCATTAATATTTGAAAAATATGGAAATACCAGAATAATGAGTTCTGAAGTGGCCACATCTATGAGAATTGTAAAATTATGAGAATTACTGTAGTTATCTGAGCAGAAGTGAATTATTCTGCCTGCTTGTACACTAAAATATGGTGTTAAAAAAATTTTCTTGCAAATTGGTTCTTATAAGTTGGAACTAGTGTTCTTGTGTGAGACAAAGCCATGCAAAAAAGATCACAAGATGGCACAGACTGCAGGAACTAAAGAGCTCACCTAGAGCATCTCTTTGCCTCAAAGGAGAGCAGCCTTAAGAAGATCTGCATCTTGGTCCTGCACTGGCCCTATCTGCTACTGAACATCTCCTCTAGAAACAGTCTGGGGAATAATTAGTGTATTTTAGTATCACCTCCTGTAAGGTCACACTGCCCTATCACCTCAGGATGACCAGCACCAGCTAACAAAAGAGAATTAATAAAAAAGCAAACCAACCCACAGTTTTTTTGATTCCCATAATGACATTGTTAGGTCAGACATTTTACAATCTACCAGAGCAGGAGTATTAAGTTTGAATGACCTGTGCCACTGAAAAATGGGAGAATCATGTCTTTGTGGTTATTTTATAGGCTTTACTATTCTGTATTGTCAATATTCTGTATTGACTTCTGTAAAGTCCCAGATATAAAACTTGACACTGGTCCAGAAATTGTTTTTGAGGGGATTTCATTCACTAGAGAGGAGAAAACATTTTATTCTGGGAGGATTTTTTTTAAAAAACAGTGTTTGCATGAGGTATCTCAGGAGGAACACACTACTGGAGGTTTTGCAAGTTTAAAAAGAATATACACTAACAATAATTCAAATCCATACTGCGTCATGTGGCATTACTAATCTTGTCTGTGTAACCAGAGAACCTACATGTCCATGTTCTCTTACCTGTGACTACAGGCATGTAAAAGCCAATGACAGCATGTGCAAAATGGGGAAAGATGCTATTTCCAAGGTCTGTATCTACCTGTGTGAAAACACTGTGCTTGTCTGGTATGAGAGTGTAAAATACAGACAGTATCTTTTCATACCTTCACCATTGGAAAGGTCAACCATTGGAGAAATCTTCTTATGCTTGAGGAGTAGACTCAAAATCTTGTCATCTCCTTCAGTAGCAGCTAAGTGTAAGACAGAATTACCATGGCGATCCAGAAGGCTGACATCTGCTCCAGCCTTCAGCAGATCTTCTACCACCTCTGCCTGCTTTGTGATTACTGCCAGGTGCAAGGGGGTCTGGAAGTGACAGAAGCCATGAGAAGAAAAGCAGCAGCTACATCACTTCTACAGAAATCTCTAACCCAGAAAAGCTCCTGGTGTGAGAAGATATTACTCCAATTCAAAGCTAAGAGAAATCAAAAGCTTGCCTACGTGTACATTTTTTTTCTACTGTATACTGCAAACAGGGTTTCTACTTACTGGCAATAAAAGGTGCCTGCAAGGCAGTGTCAGCAGTTGAACTTTGGGAGGAACAAAGACATTGCCTACCCTATAAGCCAGGGCAATGGCCTGGCTACTTGAGTGTTGTGGTGCAAGCGACGCAGGAAATGGGGTAATCCCTGTGCCCCCCCAGGCACTGTAACCCCGCTTCCAGCTGCCCCACGCCAAGTTCATGCCACAGGGGGAGCCTGCACTTCCCAGAGCCTGCCCAAACCTGCTCCTGGCACTCAACTGTGCTCTAATTTTTCTCCTGAATAGGGGGTTTGCAGCCATGGGATTAGGATTTTCTTATCCCCCAAAATGACTTTGCACAGAAAAGACAAAAATCTGGCTGTTCTGTTCATTTGTCAAAGTGCAGAACAACTGTGCATTTACACAGCGTGTGTCCAACTGCCTGATTCTATTTGCACTGTCTCCATTTGTAGGCAAAGACACCTGCAGCGCCAAGAGGCTCTCGGGCCCAGAGCTTTTCAGCATTTCCAAAACTCAGTTGTACGCTGCATTATTGACCGTCTTGCCATATCAGTACCACATAGAATGTGCTCAAAAATGTATGTATTTAAACAGTAAGAATTCCAATAAGGTTTGAGAAATCGTATTTCCAACACTAAAATAATCTAAAATTTGCATAAGATTCTATCTCCATATCATTATCCTTATATTAACAGAAGACTAAAAAAGACTAATTCGAGCTCTGTACAATACGACTGTGTTTGTCAATGCATTCATCAACATATTTGCTTACTGAATCTATAGGATACATGTATGATTCAGCTTTCAGAATACCTGTACAGAAGGAAAATTCTAGCCCAAGCCTACACTCCTTCCCACCACTGCCTTAAGGTTTAAGTTGGAATTAGAAAGAGGTGTAGAGGTCCTGGTAGTTAAGAGATTTATTTCTTGTGTGGAGCACAGCTTTGCTTCCTGGTCCCGTTAAACAGAGAGCACAGAAAACTCAATTCAGGATCTTGGGCTTGCTTTCATCAACCCCCACATGTCAAACTTGCTTTATATAAGCATAAAAATGAAATGTGAAAGAACTAAAAAGTCAAAATAAGCCCCCTGAGATTACCTGCATAGAATAAAATCCTGCCTTTACTGTTCACAGCAAAAGAAACGACACAAATGTCAGAGTTCTGCCATGTAACATCCAGCTGGCTACCTTTGGGACAACCAAATGGTGCACACAGTTGAAAAGAGATTCTTTTCCAGGCAGGTTTCCACAGCTCTTTTTAAAGCCTCTCTGAGTTACAATACAAAAACCTCAAGAGTCTCTCACGGGTGAAGCTGAGGAGACAGAATTGTGCCTGGCAGCTGAGAGTTCTTTTCCTAATAGGTAAAAGATGGGCTTTTTTCCCTTTTGCTGTAATGTGAATCTCAAAATGAAAGGGAAATTTTGGTGCTTATGTGATGGGCACAAATAACATTTGGGCTATAGGAAGAGCATAGGTTGTTACAGCTTCAGATAACTGATTCCGCTGCTACTGACTCACAATCCCAAGTTATCCTATGTTAGAAAGGTCAGAAGAGCCCAGAGTTGGCACACTGTAATCCACACCAGTGCTTTAGTAACAGAGAAACCAAGTAACGAACACATAAACTGAAGGATTTCTTATTTTTTGACCTGTTCTACGATTAACCCATGGAGACATTAACATCGAAGAGTCATGAATTAAAAACCAGTGAAAACAGGCTCTTGCTCCTCCATTGTTCTTACAATGTGTCATTATGTTTCTCAGCCTGCATTACAGTCTGGGCTCATGCCAATGAACAGAAGAAAAATAAGAGGGTGGTAAATTCTGTAATTTCTCTTCTGCTGGCTGAAGGATCAACACCACTTATCCCAACACAACAGCCTACCTGATAAAGGTCGTTTCTCATGTTAATGATGTCATTATAATTCAAATCAGGTATCACTTCCAAGAGGTTTTTCACCAGCTCAGCATGAAGGTGGATAATTGCTAAATGAAGGACACTGGAACAAATTAAAAACAGATTAACAAATATGCTCAAATTTATTTTAAAATTTTCAGGTTTTGCTGTATATCTGACTGAATTCTAACTGATTAAACAGTTGACTGTTAGAGGCCATGATTTCAGCACTGAATATCAGCACCTAAAATGAATCACAACATTAAAAAAAGGTAGTCAGAAGGTAATTGTGTAGCCCTTCAATCACAAAAGCAGACTCAGGATAGCCTTTGCTGGTCCTGAGCATAACTTTACTACTAGTCTAATGAACACAAGCTTTGTAGCACAAAATAATTGTTTCAGAACTTGTTTGAAATCCCCAGATTCTTTGCCACTATGTTGGGGTTTTTTTCGTGTTTTGAATTATACAGCAGAGGAACACCTCTTACTGTCAAACCTTCCTTCAGAATTTCCATGGCCTCTCTGCCACCAAAGCAGATTTTCCCCTGGGGGTTTCCCCAGATCTGTGGGTTTTTCTTTTCTTCATTTTCAAACAGAAAGATGACTAAGGACTCTGGCCTGGTGACTAAGAGCCACAGGATTTGCAGCAGTGGCCAGAGATATTCATGCCAAATGAAAAACCTGTTGTGGGATACCAGTGACTCTGCATAGCAAGACATTTCATCACTTTGACCAGGTTAATGCAACAGCCTTTCCTGTGCTCTTCTCCAGAGCCAGGTCCTTCACCACTAGCCAGAGCAGCTGTACTTGGAAAACACCACCAGGAAAAAAAGCAGGTTGTGAATCCCATCACCCTTCTCCAACAGAGATGGAGTTGTCTTGTTCCCTTGAGACTTAACTCTGAGCCATGCCCTTTGAAACAAACCTTGCCAAGCTCTCCCTTAACAGATGCTGCCCCTCTTCTAGACTCAAATTTAAGCATATTGTGGCCAACATATCAACACATAACATGTGGTGTGTTTGTTATGCTGCTCCAGAAATACCTGAATATACTCAAATCTACACTTCCATCGGGAAAATAAAAAGAAGCTCCTTGCCGTTGGGGGCTTACAGTCATCTTGAAATTGACACTGAGAGCACTCAAAACCAGAAGATATTTTAAAAAGGGAGAAAAAAAGCCAAACTCACCCTCTAAAGGCATTATTGGTTCAGGGCTCTGCCACAGGCAGTACCATGGCCATGTTTCCCTCCTTCAACATCCCTGTGCTGTTCACATAGTCCCACCACTACCATAAGAGACCTGTTCCTCTGCTCTCTAGTAGATGATTATTATGCTCTATCATGCTGACATTTTATTTCCAAATCTCACTTCAGAAACGAATTTGCTCTTCTACTGCCTTTACTTCTCTTTCCTGTAGGAAGTATTTTAATTTTACCCTGCCTCTACAGGTGATGCTGGAAAGAGATGCTGGCTAAACCGTGAAAGGGCAGTCAATTCCATTTCTTAAGCAGTCCTACATCCAAAAAATGCATTTCTGCACCCCTGTGAATGCAAACTGCTGTAACACCACCAGGCTTCTGGAAAGCACTGGTCCTGGTATAAACACAGTAACAGCTGCTGTTACAGAGTGCCCACTGTAAACATACATTAATCACAGATTAACATATTTTGTCTCAAAGCCATAAAACACAACACAGGGTCCCATTAAAGGTATTATCATTCCCTACATGCTACTTTGATGAAAAATGAACAAAATTGTTGACAGTAACGTTTCCTTAAAGGCTGAAGCAAAAATATTTATCGTTTTTGCCATATGATTTTAATGATTAAATTGACAATTAGAGAAATAGGTTTATAAATTTTGAAATTTTTTATTTTTTATTTAAACAGCCAAGACAGCTGGAAGACAGTGACCACAATTTTGTTTTTCAAAAAATCTGCAGAGCAGTTTAAATGTATTACATGCTCACAGACTAAATCCATTCCAGGAGAAAAGCAGTATGACCTTGAGTCTCACATATTCAGAGATACTCCTTGATCAAGGAAGAAAACAACTACTTACCATCAATCTGAAAAGTAATTTGACTTTGTTGAAATATTCTGCAAGTCCAAATCTGAGGGGCACCGTATTGATATTTAAATGCAGGCCCCATGTGCTCAATGCTCCTCTACACCATGTTTTTTTTTTTTTTTAAATTTAAAACACAGAAGCTGTATTGTCTAAAGTGTGAGCAGATTTTGTTGCTAGCTCATATTGCTGCTTCCTCAAAGCAGACATTAGGCTGCCGACTGGAAAGCAGCACAGTAAAGTAGCTATCTCTGATTTTACAGTCCTTAGTGTATGCTGTTTATCAGTCATCTGAGACCTATTTTCACTGAAAGTGGAGTGAAAGCAGAAGCCTCTCATAAAGTAATCAAACAGCGGGACAGTGCGTCTCACTCACTTGTAATTTTCCATCTAGTTGGACACCTTAAGGCTTCTATGGCTTCTACTGTACAAAATACAGCAATTTAAGGAAACGCGTTTGTGCAGGACCTGCCCAAAGCCTGCAGCTGAAAAGTGAGGATGTGATAATGTCACTTGCTTACTCAAGAGAGATTATTTTTGCATGTGTTCAGAGCCACTTCCACTGAATTTGCTTTTAAATAACTATAATCGTTAGTTCCTCACTGTATTTTACTCTCCGAGTCCCACTGAGTCTGCATTGCTGTAGAAGAACAAAATGGATTAGGGCTCCAGCTCACATTACTGAAGGACTGATCAGCAAGTACTGGCAGCCAAGTCTGCCACAAACACCCGTACAACCTCTTGGAAGACAACAGTACAGTAGAGATATCAGCAAGAGCAAAATGCTGTCCTCTGGGAAGAACTTGGTGTCAGTGGGAGAACTATTTCTCCATTTCCCAGTGCATCTGCAACTTAAAGCTTCCTATGAAAGACTTAAGGACTTGCATGGAATAAAAAGCAGGGCACTCTCTGCCAGCACAAAGCTGAGGATCCCCATTAAGTGTGTGTCATGATGCAAACATCACACTTCACGTTCAATCAAGATTTTAAGTATAAAAAAGGCAAACAAGCTCACAAGAAGCTCAACATGTCCTCAATGACCAGATTACTGTCTGACAAGTACAGATCAAGGGACTTTGTGGTGTGAGTGACGTTTTGTGCAAATGCAACAAAATGTCTAAATTGGAGCTGTACCTCTCCCAAACAGCACAAAGGAGAATGATACTTATTTGATTAGAACAATGCTGCAATGCATGATCAGCACCCACAGGGGACAGAACAAATTGACTACACCATTCTGCCATCAAAAACATGACAAGAGGCCAACTTACTTGTCTCCATTATCATCCTGGACAGCAGTGAGATGGCGCTGAACAGCCAACAGCATCTTCACATCTCCAGTTACAGCATAATCAAAGAGAGCATTGCAGTGACGCTTGGCAAGCTGCATGGCCTTTTCCAGGAACAAACCACCTGCAATATAAAGTTTTGTCTTCATCAGTTTGGCTGTCCTCCTTTGCAATAATATCTTCTCTTGGCAGGCATTTGTGCTCCCAAAGAAATACAAAGTACAGACCACCAAGCATTATTTACTCATTCACTGAGACAGGTTGCTAATTACTCCTGAGAGGTAAGGATAGGGATAATGAGTCCCTAAGAAGAAAAACTAGGGGCATGCTGAGCATTCAGATTCAGGCAGCAGGAACCCTGAGAACAGTCAAACTCTGGAAGCTACCTTTAGTTTGCGTGGCACCAAATCAATTGCATTGAAATGCACTTGTGTGTAATAAGAAAAAATGAAGGGGAACTTAGATTTGCTTAGATACAAGTGACTTCTAAGGCCTTTTGTCCATAGAGCAGTTAAAAGAACCTACCATGCTGTTCTGAGTAATTTAGACTTAAAGTTACTGAGGCACAGGAAGCATAAATGACCTATGAAACATTGCACAAAGACTAACAGAAAGGCTGTGGAATAAATGCAGGGCTTTGTGCCTCCTCTCTGACTCGAACTACGCAGTCTCTCCTGCTTTACAGCAGCAGCACAGAGAGCCTGTTCACCTGTTTAACACATTGCAGTGTTTACAATGCTTAGTATTTGTAGTATCCTGATTTTAGATTTATAAAACATGAGATTTCAAAAAGCAGAATTTGTGATGGTGGGGAGCAAAAGGGGAGGAAAGAAACTCATTCGTGGAAGAAAATCACTCTAGCTGCTCTGTCAGTATCTTTGTGGTTCTCTATCAGCAAGAAACCAGTGAAAATGAAACAGATGAACTTTCAAACCGCAGCCATCATTCTGGGAAGCAGTATCATCTGAAACCAGTCTGTACTTTGAACAGTTTCATGTTTCTATAAAACTTTGTTAGGTTAGAAATTACTAGCAGCAAGAAGTATAACAGACTTTGTCATTTAAAGCATACATAGGGAGAGAACACCCAGTTACATAAACCCAGGAATTTAGACTGGGTTAGAAGCATATCCCTTATGAACATGAATACATCACTTCTGTATGGCTAAGACTTACCCAGCTCTCCACGAAGCTTATTGTTTGAGTCCAGACATCACTGCAGTTCCTATATTATATGCCCAGGCTGATACATTTATATTTGCTATTTATCTCTTAACACTAAATAACCGTATTAAATGGACATTATGTTCAGAATATGTATCAAGGGCAAAGGCTGTTCATAGAGCCTGTTCTTCTGCACCTATTCCTAATGTAATCTGGAGCTTGAAATTGCCTCTTTTCATGCCATTATAATAGATAATGAAAAGAAACATTAACTTCCTGCCTACAACATTCCTCACTCAGAAACCAGGTCTACAATTCAGGCCCCTCCTTGTTGGCTGCTAAATGGACATAATTATTTCTTCACGTATCAGCATAAGACTTTGCTCTCTAAATCAGTCATGGGATTTATCACAACCAGAACTACAAACAGCAAGTTCTTCAGCTTTTCTGAAGAGCACCATCAGTTTCTCAGATCACCTTGGAGCTTTATACAACTACAATTGAGCTACTGCGCAACTTGGTTTCCCAAGCCAGTTTCTAGGCTGTTAACAAGTATCACACCCTGCTGACACACATGGGGTAATGTGACCTCTCCCTGACAAAGGGGGGAACAACAAAAAGTGGCCTGGATCAAGTTGCACTTGGTAAAAATCAAGAGAAAAAATTCCTTCTTTAATTCTTACCACTACCATGTCTCTCTAGTCATGCTGCTGGTTTTTATTTTTATGAGAAGCATGATTACTCAAATTCTGTAAAGGGTGACCATTGAATCTTTTAAAAAACAATCCAGGTAAAGGAAGTCTAACTGCCTGGGAAAGGGTGACTTGTAGTTTTCCTATATTTTACAGCTCTACTGCTAAAACATTTCCATTGCCTTCCTTCCCTTTTCTTCACTAGTTTGATGTGTAAGACTTTGTAAGAGTGTTATTTTACTGTGTATTTGTCACGTGAGAACACTAGAATTGCAGGGAAGAACCACTGCAACAATCACACCAACATCAACTTACTCATTCATTAAAGCCTATGAAATATCAAAAACCATGACAACTGCTGAATTGCGTACCACATACCGTCACTGCTTTCAGTGTTCCTCATACAGGTTTATTGTAAAGCAGTGTTAAATGTGCCCAGCAGGCTAAGCTACCTCTTCTCCTTGCATGACAAGCAGCAGCTCAGTTGCCCAGTGGCAATACTAAGGTGGAAGATTATCTTCAAAACCATGTATGGGGTGAGACCTTAGATTTGTGGGAATGGAATCCCTTCTCTTTCCTCCAGGAGGCATTGTAGTGTTTTGAAACAGCAAGCAGGAGTTTATGGAGTTTCCAGGCCTTTAATAGCAGCCTGAAATACTGCAGCTTGATCGACCTGAAATAAATTTACTTGTTCGCTTACCCTGCCACCTGTAGTCTGCTTCGTTTACTTCAGTTTTGCAGGAAGAAGCAGCATCCTCCTTCTCCTCATCATCTCCAGAGGTTCTGCACTTGCTCCTCTCCATAGTAACCACTTCCACATCATGTTTCACGTCCCATTTGTCACCTTGTTTATTAGAACTCTTCCCATCTTGTTCAGCTGTGCTATTTGATAGTCCTTGAAACAAAAATTAGTATAATTAGTGTCCAATGCTGTTGGTTTTTTATGCAGGTGATAAAGCTCAACTAGCCAAAACCAAACCTTAAATAACTCAATACAAAAATTTACTTTGACATAGGTGTTATCATTGAACACTCATAAACCATAATATTCCAGATGCCAATGCACATGGACAGTTGTAGTAATGTAACTTGTTCTAAAGTGATGTTATGACAGCCTCTGCTATAATAATAAACTTTTATATATAACAACAGATATACCTCTCTTTTTATAGTACAAGAATGAAAGTCTGAAGTATTCCCAGGAAATCTATCAGAATTCTTCAGAATTATTACTTTTGTTTTTCTGACAGCAAGTTTAACTACAGTTTAACTAGAGAGTTTTCAACATGTGCATTTGAAATTACTTCCTTCTTTTAGGAAGCCAAGAATTCTCGTATCATTAACTCACCCTTTTCCACTGACTTTTATGTTATGCCTCTGGGCTACTGTGTAGCACCAGACTGTGGCAACACAGGAAGATACCTTTTCTCTGGTCTAGTTCTTGTGTCACCTCTAATCAGCATATTCAAGCAAGCAAAGGGCTGTTGCTCCAAACATACACTGAAGTGCATGGAGGGGTTTTGGTGACTGCTTGTCAGGAATTAGCAGTAAAAGGGAACATGTACGCAGTTTTTAAGGTAGACTTGGAGAGAATTAAAGAAAAGCAGGGCATCATAATCTACACAAACCCCTCTGCTGCCACAGGATCTAGAAAAGAGACTGATTTTGGGGAAAACATAGCCCTTAGCATACATAATGCATGATATCTGCATGATACTTCAGCTGCAGATACCCTAGAAGAAAATACAGGCAGTCAAACTCAATTCAGCTATTGCAATAACAACATTTTTACTGTTACCATGTTTCATTCCAGCATTGGACTTTGTTGTGCCAGGGTGGAAATGCATCCCTCCAAAAGCAGCGTATCCATATGAAGGGTAACTGAACCCTAAAGAAAGGAAAAAGATTAAGAATTAATAGAATTACACCTTACAGCAATGAAAGCACTACTGGAAGAATGCTGAACCTAAAGAACTGAAATTTTGGTTTCTACATTCTTTCTGCTTTATTCCATCCGAATAAAATAAATATCCCAGAGTGAAGGTGAACTGTCCCACCACCCCTTCAAAAATCCAAAGAAATTCCAGATGGCTGGCTGGTGACCTAATCTTAACATCCACAAGACCACACACATGTAGTATCACTAGAATGCTTCACCTAAAACTCAACTGAGGCTTTACAAGCTACTTCCACACTTCTGAATCTTTCTGATTTGCTCTCTGGTGTTATGTTACAGAAGTGCTGCATGTAATAGTTTGAAAACCACTGCTCTAAAAAAAGGGTTGCTCATCTACAGGTTTTTAATGCTCTGCAAAAATCAAAGCAATGCTCTTATGATCTCAGATATGCTCTGGCTTCAACATATATAGAATAGTAGAAAATTTACTAAACAGTATCTCAAATTTTTAATAGTTCTTTGCACTAACAGGGTTAATTTGCCAAGTTCCACTACTGGTCCCAGAAATAATTAAGAACCTGTGTAATTCTGAGTACCATACCCAAGATGGTACTTAGCTGAGCTGTCTCATGAATTTCAAGGTCTTCAAGGCCCTAGGAAGCAACAAAGCTAAGGTATGATGGATTCCTATCTCAGACTCCCTCAACTAGAAAGGCATTATCTGTGACTTAAAGTCTTGAGGAAAAAGAAAAAAAAAACAGGCACCATGAGCCTTATATGCAAGTAGGAAGGCAAAGGAGCCAATGAAATATTTAGAAAACAAGGAGATGCTTGACTGAAATGAGTAACACTGGTACAAAGACAGGAGAGTAAGAACTTATCTACCTAGAAAACAATGAAATAATTTTAAACATTTAAAAAAACAGAAAAAAAATCTGTCCTGCTCTCAAAGTAGAACCTGTTCCCATCAACACCCAAAACTGCTGCCTTACCAGAGCCAGCACCGCCACCTCCCCCTCCATACATGCCACTGCCTCCTGTGCCACTGCCTCCACCATAGCCATCAGAAAAGTTTGGCATGAGCTTCTGTCGTTTCCTTTGCACTTCTTCTTTATCTGGGTTAGAAGGAATAGATGGGATAAAGAGTCACTCTTACTGGTGGCCATGCACAGAACAGGATGAACATACAGAAAGCATTACTAAAGTTTACCAGTTTATAAAGGAAAATGCAGAGTGCTATAGAAGAGTCAACTCTCTGTATGTAAGGGAGCATTGAGAATTCCTGTGAGCAACAAGCTAGTGACAAGTCCCCAGACAGACCATCAGCATTGCTTGGGTCTGCATGGTCTCCTTCAGTTATGTCAGGTGCCTTGTGCTCAGACAGGGTGAGAAACATGCAGAGATGTCTTAGGAGTCTTACAGTTTCCTTCAAAAGTGTCTCACATAATTTGAACCCTGTAAATCAACGGTCCCTGAATTCTTCTATACTTAATCCAAGTCATAAACCAGCATGAGGGCCTCAAACCACAAACTTGTTCAAGAAAATTTACTTTGGGGAATATAAGCACAGGCTCTTCCACTAAGTAAACCCACTTCTGAAATGGACCCTTATCAAAGGGTCAGCAAATCACAAAGCACTTTGATTTCCAACAGTGCAGAGTAACTGCAGTAACCTTCAAGCTTTTGTTTAAGTGTAAGGATGACAAGAAATGGTGGAAACAACATTTGCTTGACATGATTTACTTAAAATATCAGAAAACCCACCAGAATAAAGATGGTTTATTTTCAGGCAGGACATAACACTGTCAAAACATGCTGAGCAGAAGTAGAAAAAAAAGCCTAAATATTTTATAGTGTAAGTACAAAATAATACTTAGCCCCCCTGGAAAGCAATACACAAAGACTTAAAAGAAATTTCCCAGTGACTGGGGAAAGTGAAAAATGTCATGACAAGAGCTACAACAATAGGGATACAGTGGTTAAAATCCAGTAGAACCATTCAGGAAAGAACAAAATATCCTTTGTTTATTAAACAATCTAGTAGTTTTCAACAGCCATATGACAAAAAGAAATTTCATGCACAGGCACATCAGTCATTGCATCAAATGAGGTAGCTGAATATACACAACAATACACTGAAAAAGACAAGTGCATTATTTCCAGGCATACACGATCTGTAAGTATGTATACATGCACGCACCAGGCATACTCACACTGACCAGGAGAGAAAACTCTAGATAGCAATCTAATCAGAGAAACAAACAAACAAAAAAATCCATATGCACGTCTATGACTGCATGAACGCTTGCAGCAACGGGGAAAAAAACAACCCCTTAATGGTAACTTCATGATTAGGTCGTGTAAGGGATCCAAAAATACATATAACAACATTGAATTCATTTTAGTTCATTAAGAGTCGCATAAAGGAATTCTGCCTCTAATCTGGCAACTTTGCTCTCCATACAACTTGTGCAACAGATTCCTGAGATCAATACCAATAAAAAAAATCCTCGAGCAACTTTGGAGTTTTTTGTGACTGCATGCTTTCTGCTATTTTATTATAATAGATGTACACTAGATTCACTTGGACATCAACCGCTAGCCCTCTCTCCTCACCTGTCTTTGGTTCATTATCACTCACACACATATATTGTAAAGAGTTTGACAGGGTATTGATTTCAACACACCTCTATGTTAGGCACTGAAAACATGTTAGATCAGCACAAAATAGTGTAACGTGCAGGCAGGTAAAGTGTTAAGCAGAAAGACTGTCTTAGTTCAAGGAAACACCAATTCTGACTTGGCCCTAAAGTCATTTCAATATCATTAGCAATATTGATATTTAAATCCATGAATGCTGCTGCCATTCAGGTCAAACATTTCAAATTCAGGCTCTAATTAAACTTCTTTTCACTAACAACTTAGAAAGCAAGTGTGATGACAACTATTCTACTTCTGCTGACTACCACTTTAACACAAAAGATTGTAAGAGCACACTCCCTGCTCTCACAAGAAGTGCCTTCGGCTTTCTTAACTAGTAACAGGCAATTGAAAAATCCAAAAACATCAGTGAAATTCTGAGGTGAGATGGAAAAAAGGAAAGAACTGCAAAATAAGCACTTTTCCCACCAGATACCAACCAGTCTTTGGTTTGCAGTTTCATCTGAAAGTACTGACAGTAAAATGTCCTCAGATATTACTTTGCAGAAACTCAGAGGAAGAGAGTGCCATCTACTGTGTGGACAGGCATGTGAGCATATAGGAAACCTGCAGGGAGTAAGCCTCACTGGGAACATTGTCATGGATTTACTGCCTACCAGTCCAACAAAAAACCTACAAACCCATTACAGAGCTATCTCTTTTAATATTAGTTCTGCACAAAACAAGGAGGCAAATATCCTGTTTTCTAAAAATAACAACTACAAAAAAATCCCATATGCAGTAAATCCTATCTTATTAAAAACATTCCTTGGGACCCTGCAGTTTCTGTTTCCAATCTATAAAACAGGTCTAATGAATTACCTTTGATCTCCGGATAGTAGAGAAAAGGCTTTGGTTCACTTGTTTCTAGATCAGATTTCCGACGCAGTTGTACAAATACAGATGCTGGCTTTGTGATGTTGACATCTCGATACTTGGGTGTTTTGAACACAATAGCAAACTGTGAAGGAAACAATGATAAGCATGTCTATTGCAAAACATGGGCTTTGACAGCTTTGCTTTTGCATTTATTTTATTTTGTAGGAGTTGGTTTGCATCTTGGGAGGCAAAAATTCTTAGCAAAAGGCTGCTACAACAATAAATTTCCATTTTAGTTTTCAGTTGCACTTTTGAGTTTGAGTCCTAGAGTCTTTTGGAAAAGACAGAACTGCTATGCAAAGAACCATCAGTCATGTTAGTACTGCATGGTTTGTCCCCTCATCTTTTAGCATCAATGCTGTGGTTTTCTCAGTGACAGTTTTATGTATTCGATCCCAATTTACACTGGTGCATTTTAAAGCAATTGGTCTATTTCCCAATTTCCTTGCACTGTATTCCTAACCTGCTTAGTTACCTAACATGTGTCTTTGAAGACCAGTGAAGATTTTATTATTAGGAAGTAACCAACAGAAGAAGAGGTTAGCATGGAATACAGATGCTTTCACCTAACGTACTAATTATAATAGAATCCCAGTTTACAGAGATGAGAAGATCATTAACAGATGACAAATGTTCTGTTACTTACCTGTCTATGTACATCTGTAGGAGAAAAGTCTCCAAAGCCTTCCCACATACCACCATTTTCATCTTCTTCATAGAAACGTATTTGAATATCATCTGCAAAGAGTGAAAAAAACACTCTTTGGACTGTTTGTGCATTTGTTTAACCCTTGGCTAAGTTTATTTCAGATAAAATCAACATGGTTATTTTTTGTCTGGAAGATAATATCACATGAGTTATACATGAATATTCTTTATGCTTTATGAAAACATCATGAATAACCCATTTTTGACATCAATTTTAAATCAGCAACAACTGCACTGAAGTTGCTCCCTATTTACTGAGTAGTAAAAGGAGAACTAGGTTCACTACCTCTTCCTATTCTAGGGCTATAAAACATTCCAGAGGAGCTTTATTTAGAGCAAACATTTAGGGAGGGGAGAACCTGAAGCGTGAAACATAGAAACCAACCTCTCTCCTCCAACAGTTTCAGTTCAAAAAAACTGCAGCAAAACCTGAAGTGCCACAGTTCAAGTTCCGCTTGCTGCTGGCAGAGTGCCACCCTGGAGCTGCAGCCCAGAGACGCAGAGAGGGTGCGAGCGAGCAGCGTGTCAGCGGTGATCTCTCATCCCTTCCAAACACAGCATGGGCCAGACACGTGTGATTTGGCTTCTGCTCCTCTAATTTAATTTTCTTTCATTCCCTTTGTACTTAGTTATTTATATTTTAAGGAGAAGCTGGGGAAATATCACACTAGCATATTCCTTTTCCAGCACTCTTATGAGGAAAAATCTCAAAAAAGCCTATTGTCTCTTAGGGTGACTGATGCAGGACAGGCTTTTGAGCAGACAGATTGCTTCCTCTGATCCACCACCTGCTAGTCTCAAGACTCTGAACCGCCGCTTCCAGTCCTGCTGTCCTACGTGCTCAAGTTCCTTCAGGCAGGAGGTTTCTGAGAGCAATGAGGTCAGGGGAAACCCCGATCTGGCTGAGGGGAAACCCCACCTGAGGGCTTCCACCGAGTCAAACATTTATTTATTTATTTTGTGCACAAGAGTTATGTTTCGTCTCAGTCCTTCTGATAGCAGAGCCTATATACATTACTGAACGAAAACGTTTTTTTCAAAGCCCCTTCTCTGTTTCCTAAATGGTAGAATAGCTTATGCAAGAACGAGACCTGTAAAAGACCACCTGTTTGAACAGCAAATGTCAGTGTGATTTTAATAACGTGTACAAGCAGGTGAGAACAGGGCACCTGCTCCACTGTGCAATCTACACCTGAGAGTCACAGATACTACTGACAGCTGAAAAGTGCAAAGGATTCCCTCACTCCTGTTTTTTTCTTTTTAGTTCAGCCCAAATACAACCACCAACCACACTAACCATGACTAACCATGGACTAACTGTCCAAAACCAAAGCATCCAAATCCACACCGCCCAATCCTGACACACACATAGCCATGAACAGAAATTACCAAAATGAGTCTATGAGGAGTATGTTTACACCAAGTCCTCTCTACCATTTAACATACACATTAAAATGAAGCTACTAGTAGCTGTGCAGTACAGTTCCCATCGATGGCTAACAGAGAATGATCATACTTACTCTTTATAAACAGGAACTTAATAATAAATCAGAAACTTTAGAATAATTCAGAGCAGATGTTAAGTTAATGGAGTTGCCACCCACAAAAAACACAGAACATGGGCAAGGGCAGAAATTTGAGAAGAACAAAAATGATCACATAGTCCTCTACGGAGGCAACACAAGTTGAATTTGCTTTGCAACAGGCTATTTTGATTTATTAATTTTCTGGACTGCTGGCCTGACTTCCAGAAAGGCTGAGTGCTTACAAACCCTGCTGCACTATCAGGGCAGGAGAATGCTAAGGCAGCACAGCAGATTTCACGTGTGCTCCAAATGAATACCCTGGTATGCCTCACCATACTCAGGACTCTTACCTTTCTGAACCTTGTCACAGAGAAGGTAAATCTCTTCCCCTCCTGTTACACACCCTGCTGTTCTGTCCATCCTTACAATTTTTAAGTTGGAGGCATTGGGAGCTTCTATTGAAAGGAAAGATTAAAAAAATCACCTTTGTAATAGTTGTAGATTTCAAAAAAACCTAACCATAACACACAGAAATGCAGCAGAAAGAAAAGCCTCCAAATAGAGCATACATAAATTTGTCTGTTTTCTTAAACATGCATAAATCAACAGTTTTCCATCTGAAAGGCATAATCTTCTAACCTCTTAAGTTTTGACTGAATGTGAACTATAAAATAAGGCCCTCGCCGTTCCACCACAATTACTGCACCAGTAAAGCAGCACAGCAGTGAACTGCATCCAACACTCTCCACCAACACTAACTTTATGACAAGAGGGCACTACAAAAGAACGTAAATTTTTCTCCCTGCTTTCCTTTCAGCATGACCCTCTTGAGAGCTGCTCCCTGTGTCTTGCCATTTGAATGCAATATGCAATGCTTTGCTTTACACTGTGGCTTACTTGAAAGCACTGTCATTTCTTGGCCAACATGCAAGATCATGACAAAAAAGCCTACCTCCAGGGATCTTAGTGGAGTCATCAATAGATATATACTGGTCCTCAAGACAGAATTATCATCTGATAAGTAAAAGTAGCTGTGATAGATGGTTCTGCTACCACAAATTGTGTCTGCTCTGTGGAAGGGTTTGAATGGTTTCAATTCCAAGAGCATTAGAAAAAAACAAAACCTGAGAAAAATCCTCAGTTGGAGACAAATTTTGATGGTCAGATTCAAAAGGATAGGATAACTTTCAATTACTTTTAAATGTATGGCGTGATACATGCACTACTTCTGTTGATGCTTTGTCCTCCTCCTTCTCTTTGGTTTACAAATACTCTCCATCATTATGCAGGTGTGAGATAGAGTAATGAAAACAAATGGAATCTTTGTTTCTAATGAAAATCAGGATTCCTTAAAGACACTGCTTAGTAAATCACCTCAGCCACCAGATGAGAAGCTTGTGTTTTCTCATCCAGAAAATGCAGGTCAAGTGTGCCGTAAGAACAGCAGACATCACATTTTTTCACTCAGTGAATATATGTAAAATGGCTGTTCTACATCACCGCATTCCCCAATTAATAGCAAGCAACAGACTATATTAGAATGGTTGCATTTAGTACCTTTTCATCTAGACTTTGTCCTTAAAAAGTGATGATATAGGCATGACTGCTGCCCAAAGAAAAAAATGATACTTTTTCTGAGTCATTACAGAATGACTATCAAGAAACACACTAAACCACCAATACAGGGAGGAAAACTCAGGCAGCAGACAGGGTTCAGATAAGATGAGTAAGTAAAATCAAAGAGCACAAGGGAAAATATGAAGTGAAAAGAATCACATAGAAGAAAGACAAATAGAGGAATGTAACAACTATAAAAAAAATACTGACAGGTCTAAAGGAAATGGATTGAGAACTCTAGTTGTGTTAGTCTCACAGAACATGGCCAGCAAAACTGAAAGGCATCAAATTCTCAACACGATTGAAGCAAAGTAGTTTTTTCCCCTCACATCTTGTGTGACAAAGGCTTTGTCATAGAAAGCAACTGGAAACTGAAAAATTCGAGCCCTTCTTATGAATGTAACAAGAATTTACAAAATCCTAATGATAAAAGTGGCAGGATTAAACATGTTAACAGCAAAACAAAATCTTCCTGTACAGTTTATGCCACCATCTATTAAAAAACAGAATGATACCATGTGTACTTGGACAATGGGGCCAATTATACATGGGCTACTTACTTGTTATTGATCAAATAACAAGAGAGCAGCAGGGCTACATGACATGAGTCTATGTATAGAGTATCTATGTATTGTTTTTGTATGTACAAAAGCTTGCCTGTTATTAAAAAAGTAATTAAGGCCAAACATACTTACTGCTGTCATATATTGCATCTGAGATAACAGGATCAAGTTTCCTTGTGAAACTACCATTACTGTCAGGGAGAAAAGCTGTAAACATGAGACGCACCACACTGAGGTCCATCTCTTTAGTCTGCTGTGCTGCTGCCTGACGAATAATTTCTCTTTCTCGTTCTGGAACCGATAAACAGGAGAATTAACACAAGTGGTAGGGGACCAATAACAAAACAGAGAGAGCATTTTCCAAACTACCATTCCATTACTATCAAAAGGCACCAGTAGTGAGGAAATGTTTTCTTTTTCATTTATTATCCATAGGCTTCTCTCTTTTTAAGCAGAGAGGAGAAGCTCTTCACAATATACTGCATTCATCTTGCAGTTTGTGGATCAGATGTTATTTAAGATAAGGTATACAATTAAGAGACATACAGAAAATAACTGTTTTCTGCTTTCAATTTATAAAGTTAAGAAAAGGACAGAGGGCACCTTTGAATGCCTGGTATTAGAGTGACAAAGAGAAGGCCCTTCTATAAGTGCCTGAAAACAATGTAGACCACAGCTTTTAGAGGAATATGGATGAAAAGCAGTCTCAATAGAAGGTCTCCAAGTTACTTGAGGGTATCATTACTTGCAGCAATAATGCAAAATTACTCTATTTATCAGCTTATTAAACGGGAAAAAAGCAATGAAATAAAGGTGCAGAGGTGAGTACAGGCAGCTATGGAGAAAATTGCTCCATTTGCCTGGGTGTGTTGACGGCAGAGACACTTTCTTTCAGGTTCCCTGAAACATGCCAACAACACACCACCTCTTAAAGCACATAGCCATAGGCTGGTTTCCTACACAAGGCCATTTTTTGTCTAAAAATCTGTGTTTTCAGAAGCTAAACCTGTTTTTAGTAGAAGATCTATTAAAACCAGGCCATCATTTCTACATACCAGTTAGCTGTCTGTCTCCACATCCGTCTGCCTGCAGATAGCCAAGTTCAGGATGCACCAGGAGTCCTGGGTTGTATCCCTTTTTGCAAGCATCTATCATGCGTGTTTCCAAAGTTTCAAACACCTTCTTCTTTGTGACATGAAGTATTCCAAGATTTGCAAATCTGTCAAGTTTTGATCGAGGGAAGCATTTTCTTAATGCTTTATGCCAAACCTGAAGCAGGCACTGTCTCTCTTTTACCAGAGGCAACTACACAACTGAAGGCAGTGCAAGAACTCTGTAGTCTTACTTAGGTACTATTCATTCTTGAGGGCAAATTTTCCAGCTATAAAAATTCAGACAAGCTTACAAAACATGTAAATTGTGCATCATTACAGGGCAGCAATTACATGGGTGCCCATGGCGTAAGTAG
Organism: Scolopax mira; assembly: GCA_004320125.1. Lineage (NCBI taxonomy): Eukaryota > Metazoa > Chordata > Aves > Charadriiformes > Scolopacidae > Scolopax > Scolopax mira. Next base: position 26,498 of record BJBW01007075.1, on the reverse strand, counting down.
TAATCTATTAGGTTTCAGACTTACACTGTGGAAGCAACTTACACAACATTTGAAAACCTGGTTGTCACACCTTGTTTGCTCTATCCTTGCAATGACATTGGTATGTCATTCTATATGGTTGTTATGCAGAGCAATTGCTCAGAATAAGCTCCCTCCATTCAAAATGATGAGGGGAGAAACCTAAGAAGCTAAAAACACTGCAACATTTTCAAAAAGGAATGTTTTAAGCAAGGTTCTGGACATTCAGCAAGACACTTCACGTATCTATTTGAATTAAAACTTCCATAATATAAGATCTGCTTTTGTAAAAATCTCCTGGCACATTTAAAAATCAATTAGATCTGATAGTATGAAAACAAGACAATAACTCAATTTTCATGTGGGTCAATTGAGGATAGGAAAGCTGTTTCTAAACATCTGATGAAAAACAAGACAGGTTAGGAAATGAGCCAAACTTTTCAAGATGAAAAGGAGCATTTCAAATAAAGCTATTTAAATTGCTGTGCTTGGTAAAGTTAGTGCACTGGGCTTGGACATCAAAAGTTACAGTTTAAAAGAATCTCTCTCTCCCAACCTTCTCAGCTTTTTAAACTTCATCTTCACCAACAAAGACATTCTTGAGATCACAGAACTAAAACTCACAGCCAGCATGAAACCTGATCTAAGCCTGAAAACGGAGACAGGAACCTCAGCTCCATTTACTGATACAAACAATTATTCTTTTAAATTAAACAAGAACAGACCAACTACAATTTCACTACAACCTTACTGCTTTAAACTTAAAAAGTTTGACTCATTTAGTATTTTCGTGTTTATACATGTCTTGAATTAATTTCAAATTTACTAACCCTATTTTCTCAATGTTCTTCACTTTATACCTATTGGCAGATTTCAGCAAAAGTAAAATACTGATCAAAATGGTAACAAAAGCTTTTCTTCAGTAATTTTACAGTCCCTTCTCTTTGATCAAAACTACTTACATTTTAAAGACTGAGCTAACAATACAAATTTGGACCATACACCAAGAGCTTGAAACTCCATGAAATCTAAATGAAAATTATTTCCTTAAACCTATTCAGCTTGCTTAGGGCAAATTCTACAAAGGTAAACAGAAACCCCATTTATTTTTATTTTTAAGATACAAACAAAACACAGATCAGAGCATGAAGACTAGTGCTGCACTTCACTGCCTCTTAGGAGTATTTCTGTATTGCTCCTTAGAGTATTTATACTCGATTCTCCCTCCTGTAGCCCAGCTTTACAAATGAGTTGACAGACTTACCCTACAACCATGTCTTTCGGTCCCGCATTAACTGTGCATACTCCATCTTCACAAAATTTACCCACCAAACTGTGAGCATGTAAGTGGACATATTTCCCACTAGTAACTAACTGGACAATTACTTTTGCAGGTCCAACATAATTGCAGATCTGTAAATAAATACAAAAAAACCCTGTTTGCTTGCTTTTTAAAAGTGGAACAAGTAATGATTCCATTTGAGTATTCTCTGTCAGTTAAGTAGAATCAAACTTAAATAGGAGAAATGTCTAGGCATATCCTCATAAAATACAAATGGCAAACTAAGTGTACCAGATCATCAAAAAGAACAGCCAACACTTTTTATTTTTTTTAATTAAACTTGACATACAAATGGCAGAAGAAGTGACCAAAAAAGCTGAAAAATAAAACAAAGTTGAAGGACAGCAACATTCTGTTTCCCAAATTATCAATCTCAGTTTTACATTCTGGACAGTTACTCCACATGGCTCTCATTAAATTTCAATTAGTACATTGAATTTACAATAAACATTGTTTAATGTAAAGCAGCATAGAAATAATGCACATATTTAACAAAATCCCCTGCATTATTTTGCTCAATTTGAAAACAATTTAAAAACATATTGTTAAATATTATGATTGTTTTTAAATATTTTGGCCTCATTATAATGACTCTTGAGGTAGAGATTTTAAACTGAATTAATTCTATATTCATAGGTATTTTCTTAGTTCAATAGACTACACCAACACATATTACCCAGTCCGGTAAATGTTTCCCTTAAATGTACATGAGGACATATGCTAAATCCCCACCTAAGATTTTGCAGGACTATACCAACTCTGGAGGACTGCAAAGCTTTTTTCCCCGTTTATATTTTCTAATCACCATACATTTTTTAATAGCTTTTAGAATTATGATGTCAAATAATGCCTCAAAAGGAAACCTAAAATTACTAATAACATACTGTATTGGTAAGTTATTTGCTTTACATATATTACTTAGAACTTTATTTTCTTTTCTCACAAATAATACTCTTCAAGTCAGTTATCACTGATGTACCACTTTCAAATTATGCTGAATATAAAATTACCCTACTTTTAAAAAATCAAACATTACCTTCCCTTCCAATTTACTTAATTAATCCTTTTATCAATGTTGGGTTTTTTTCCCTCCTCTAATTTTTCTTCTAATTTGCCTTGGGCAAAGTTCTTTGTATTACAGCAGCTCATAGATCTAATCAACTACGGTATTAAAGGATCACGATAAACATTAAAGTGATGAAACAGTGATGAACTGAACACTTAAGGTTATATTGTTGATAAAATGCTGATAACCAGGGATTGCCACAATTTCACCACATTACTGAGTCCTGCTACCTTCCTTTACTCCACTTAACCCCTCTCTTGAACCCATTTCATCACAGGTGAAACACTCTGCATAGATACACCTCGTGCCCTCACCATCTTCCCATTCACTGCTAAAAGCAAAAAAAATCCCAGCTACGAAAAAGCTGTTCCAGGAGGAACAGGTGTGCAAAAGTTCTCTCATTACTCGCTTCCTGCCAGTTAACTGTATAATACTGTATTAATGTGCATTTTACAAGTGGCACTTTCTAAAATACAAAACATGGGGTATACATGCTTCCCTCCTGTTTCCAAATTAGAACCCCTCCTGGACTGAAACAACAGAGATGCAGAATAATCACTGCTTCACCATTTCTACCATTTCCCAGCAATGACAAAATGAAGAGGTCCCTATGTAGCTTTCACAAAGCCATCTGATAATAAAAATGATTGTGTTTGGTGCTACATGTCGCCACCACTATTACAATTAATTTCTCAAGAGGATGGCTTTCAAAAAAATATTTTCATTTTAACCCTCACTAAACAAGTCTTTCCCTGCTATAAAGTTCCCAGCACAACTATAGTGTTACATTCATTATGAGTAACATGCATGTCCTAGTATCACATCAGAAAAGTTCAAGACAATCCTTCATCAGCTGTAGAAACCACAGTGAAACTGTACGTAGGACTGCTGCACGTCAAGGACTTTCCAGCCTCTGAAAGCAGAACATACAAGTACAGCCGTAACCAGATAGCAATCTCCCCCTCTTACTCAGCTCAGCATGATCTTTGCAGTCTCTCCTGTCCGGGGAAAAACAAAAGAATTCTTAAAACATAATACCTTATGTAGGTCATAAGGCAAGAAAGGACTATTTTTGTCATTCGGTCTGAGGTCCTATGCTGCAAAAGCTACATGTGCCTGAATTGTTTCCTACCTGTAATTCTTAGAGACAGACTTTCCTACTTGATTTTGAGACATTCAAGTTATCTCAGTGCCCAGCAAAATAGCCTCAGTGGTTAAATATCCTTATGAACAATAAATTAAGTCTTCAATAACTTTTCAGCATTTTTGAATCACTGACACGACAATTTCAGAATACTTTAAAATTTATTCTGGCACTAAGACATACAAATAACTACCACCTTTTATGTAAGAATTTAAAAAACATCATCAAAGACATGAAAAAATAGAGGGTATATTACAATGCTGAATATCTACAGATAATTGAGGATTATGGTGTTGACACAAAAATATATATAGTCAATGTGAGAGGGAGATCATGTGTGCTCTCTACTGCTCGAAATCAGAGCTGTGGTCTGAAAAAAAATAGTAACTGAACTTCAAATTAAAGATAGGAGAACAAAGAGAAAATAAGAAGTTCCTGGGAAAAGCACAGCTGTAATACTTGATTACATCCTGTGCCGAAGCAGCATTCAATTGATCTAATCTGGTAAAGTTAAAATGCTGCAGGCTCACATTTATCTGCTTTTTCTGTTTGAGAGAGATTTGTCTGAGAGATTAAAAGGACCCTGTGAACTTGAAATTGAGTCAATTTCAAAACAAGAGTTGAAAGTTTTTTCAGTTATTTCACATCCTCCTGCAATCCAGACCTTGACAATTTTTATAGTTTCTGAAGCCTTACAAAAATTTTATAAGAACGTTTTCCTACTTCCAACTTGTTCTTTCTAGTCACTCTTAAAAGCAAAAAGTGAAACCAACTGGTAAACGACAGAAAGCAAAAGATGGAAAAGACCATGTCAAACCTACAAAGCTAGACACGACAAAAGTAACTATTTCTCTTTCAAATGACTTTGTTATAGCAACAATAGCCCAAATCCTGCCTAATCTTCCAACTGTGACTACTGCTCTCCTCAACAAGCCCGTCTAAAAGGTGTTCTGTGGATGAGGCATCACTCACTCTTTATAAACAGTATGTTTTCACAGAACACCAGCTTTTTTTTTTCCAGTTGCTAATTTAAGACAAAATATTTTAGGTGTGGTACAAATCATTTAAGCAATTGAATACTTAGAGGTCTAAGAAGAATTAATGTAAAGTAAGTTACACCAATGGGAGCTGAAGATCTTCTGATCATCTGAATGTGAGGCCACTCCCATGACAAAAATACGAGTTAAATGATTGGCTTTAGGAGCCTAATTCAAGGGACTCGGTACCCCATATTCAGCCAAATTAATGGTAACAGTAAAAAAAACACAGATGTCACTGAATTTAACTTTGGCTGAATTTGGTTCAGCACAGGTTTTTAAGAGGGGTAAAGAGTTATAACGAAAAGACTCCTCATTCTTATCTCCTGTCTACTCCTTAGTTCAGCAGCTAAATTAATTTTTAAATTGTGATCTGTGATCTATTGCTCTACAATTAAATTTCTGTAGAAAAAAGTTACAGAAAAAAGCAAATACGCTGCTCCTTTCTTCACCAAGAAGGCTCATCAACAAAGCAACTTGGCTAATTTTCCATAAATTCCCCTCCTGAACTTAAAGTATGTGCTGAAAACCCTGAATTTCAATAAGAATGCTTATCTCCAAATTGAGGTATAATTTAGAATAGCCCCAGGACATGCCTGGATGGGCAGTTCTCCTGTTCAGGTGCCTGGGGTTCAGGGCTGCCTGACTGGTATGCAGCTTCTATTTGCACACTGAACTGCACAACGTCCAGACTCATGGGCAGAGAGATGGTGCTTGTTATCCCTGGCACACCTCTGAGCAATCAGATACCCAGCCTCTGGGCTGGAGATGCTTTACATCCAGCTCACATAGAATATGCAACTTGAGTTTGCAGCAACCCACGTAGATTTGCCCCCAAGGAGATGAAAACTCAGGACATTTCCTTCACACCACTATTTTCAGCAAATTCTTCTCACACCCAAAACTGGATGAAGTACTTCAGTGTAAAACATGAATATGCCTACACTAACATCAGTATGCAAGACCAAGACAGATGTGGTAAACATGTAAGTAGACAGTAGACATTTTTGTGCAAGTTTTCTCACAGCTCTTCAAATACAGAAAAATAAGAAAATTATGAATAAAAATTTTAGATAGGTAAGTCAGTAATATCATTAGATAAATTACACAATCTTATTCTTTCTTCTTATACTATTAATTGTTTCTTCCCCTGGACAAAAAGTAATGGTGAATAAGCAGCTCGGGAGCTTTAATTTCAACTCTTCTAGGCAGTAAAAATTTTCAGTGTTGTGTTACTTACACTAAGAAGGCAAAAATTAAATTTAAATGAAGAATTTTAGGTCGCTTTCTACTATAATCATGAAACTTGTCATTAAATATAACTTCATTATCATATACTCAATATTTACAACTTCCATGCTCTCTGTAAGTACATGCAACGTTATATAAAATTCTCTGAAAATGTAAGATGTTTTGTACATGATATTAGGATTACTGTGAGCAAAAACAGGGTTAAAGAAAGGAATATAATTCCATAAACCATAAAGACTAATTAATCGCGTTTTTGATACTACAGAAAAATACTACTGTTATCTGGACTCCATTTGCCATGACTGTACAGTTAAAAAAAGAGGTTTTAAATCAGTTCTACCTTGCTGGCCAGGGCAGATCTGTCTTAAATGCAAAGACAGGCATTGCAGAACTGCTACAATAACTCTTGACCTACACCATCTCCTAATGCACTATACAGGAGACGGTTAAATATGTAATTAACTACCAAAGCATCTTGCTTAGAGAAATAGCAAAGTCTTCAGCACTTCAGCTTTTAAATGAAAGATACATCTTGATGTGTTATAGCTCAGCCACAAGTTAGGGACTGGCTGAGGGAAAATGGGTGAAATTGAACAGTTCACATTGGATAAGAGGTCATATCAGATAAATGTATTTTCTTTTGGTCTACAAAAACGGGACTAGAGAGACTGCAATGTTTTTTTGTGCACTAAAGATGTCTATTTTCAGGACATTCCCTGGCAGCTACTGGTAAATTTTATCATCTTTCTATGCAGAGTTGTCCAAGCAGACAAGACATGCCAGCAGGAGCTGTGCTGGCCACACCATGGCCAAGGTTTAAAGATCACACCTCCTTTTTACAGTATAGCCAAAGCTCATGCTACTGTCCTTTCACAGCACTATGATCAATTAATGGAGGTCTTACGGCGAAAGCCTTGGCACAAAAGTTAAAAAAGCCAACCAAAACCCAAAACCAAATCAAAAAACCCAAAACAAGGCAAAAAAGAAACCCCAATGCAACAAAACCTAGCAATCTTCAATTGCACTCACCTCAGTTATGACAAAGTGAGCACCCTTTGACAAAACACAGAAAAGACTTACAGGAAAAGGTGTGAAACACTTCTGTCTTTACTGGCACTACTTGAATCAAGAACAGGCACAAACAAGCAATGGCCTTGAGGAATTTACTTGTTGTGTTCCTTTGCCAGCCTCTCCCAGCAGGTGTTGCCATGTGGAGATTTGTACTAGAAAAAACCCAGATGCACATAGCAGGACGAGAGGGAGGGAGGGAGGGGAAGGGACACACACATGTGTGTGTGTAAGCTTTAGATGAAATTAAAATCTGATGATCAATGAAAACAGAAGGTTTGATGGAAAGAACATTTTGCTTTCTAGTTTCCTCACGGAGAAATTCCATTTTCTATGTAACTCCTCACTGTGTATCTCCTTGTCATGCTATTGTGTGACCCATCACACCATTATAAAGCATTAAAGAAATAAAACATTGCATTATTATCAATACAGACTGGATTGGAATCCAAAGATGTGGCTCAATTGAGGTAAATTATTTTATATCTGGAACATACCAGTGAAATTTCATTCTTTGGTTCATCATTACCATCACAACAGGAAAGGGAAAAGCAAGTAGATCCTTTGCCTGGGCTAGTAAATTTTCACAGGAGTTTTGCAAGACTATATGAAATCAACTTTCCCAGCCTCTTCTCAACTTGCAAGACTAACACCCTAGGCTATCTCAGCCAATGCTGATTACTTTCCATTGAGTCATGCTCATACTGATTCATTATGGAGATGCAACTGTTCCAAACTCCAGCCTTTCTCAAGAACTGTGGAAGAACTACACGTGTACTGAGGAGAAAGCTGAGGAATGGCACACACCAAGACAGAGGCTGACTGCTTGCCACTCTTCCCTCCCCTTCTCTCCCCCTGAAGCGTTTCTTTCCAAACTCAATCACGTTTTAAAAGTTGGGATTGAAATGCCGTAAGTCTCAAGTAATTTCATACAAATTTATGTTGATATGTAGTAATATACATATGACAATTACATTCAGGTTGCAAAATTAATGACTTATCTACTTACTTTGACCTGAGGGTATGATTTTTTGTTCTTTTCACTAGAAGCACCAGGCAGTCCACCATGTGAAGGCCCTTCACAAACATATCGGAAACGAAAACCCCTCTGTGGAAATAACGGAAAAGAAACTTGAAAGCTGCTTAGAAATAGAACTAGAAAAGAAGCATACACACATACAAACAAGACTTTCCCAAACAGCCCACAAACAGAAAAGTTACAACTGTTCATCCCTGAAATGCTGTCTGAGTGCTGGTTAACAAAGCATACAAAGTTCATAACTGTAGCCCTGGAGAAACTGTTCTATTCTCACTCTTACCCACAGCAGCAACCCAAAATTTTTCTTTCAGTAAGTGAAGATACCTTGAAGCAGAGATCTATTTATACTCTCAAAACAAAAAAAAAAAATTAAAAGAATGTAAGAGCAGATACTCTCTCCCATGATTGCTGCTATGTAGAGAGAATGGAAGCCAATAATAATCAAGGAAGTTCACAGCATCATAAAAAAAGAACAGCGATGAAACAGAAATGCTTCTTCCTCTGGGAAGAGCATGTGAAAGCTGTATCTCCAAGCGGAGTCCACAAAAGCTTCAGGAGACTTTGAATGACTGGGTTTCCATCTTGGCTACATAAAAAGATGTCTGAATATACTTCACGGCACCACTCTAAAGTACAGCTGTCCATTTATTTAGTTTTTATTTATAGGAAGTAACATCCCCGTTGCTTTACAGGGTAATCTATAAGGCACAAAAGATCCAACTCTTAAGCCAATGTATTTGGTAACTCTAATTCTACTTAACTACATTATTTCACATGGCCCCAGTTTTGCATGCTTTCAGATCCACTCCCCAGCCCTGCTATTTCTGACAAAATCCCTGTCTCATATAGGGCTTCCAGTGTCTGTCCAAACAGCACCAGTTAGTGTTGTATCCCTCATCAAGAATCATTCAGCTTCTTTCTAATAAACTACTCTGAATTCTAAGTTTGTATTAGCTGACAGTGAACAACACAGATCAAAATTACTCAAAATTACTCTGAAATCATTAGCCTCAATATCTATCTCGCTAAAGCCTTTTCACTTTAAGAACTTGTTTCCCATACAAATTTAAAGATCTGACTTTTATTCAGATACTGACCAGCCAACATAATTCATCCTTAAGCACATATTTACCTTCCAACTGTGAAGTAAGTGATCAAGTCTATTGCAAGTGAAGTGCCCGGCTATGACGAGCTTGAACTCAAGATGCCTAAAAGGCAAAGCAACCTCTGCAGTCACACATGATGCATGAGACAACCCAGTCTCTCTTCACCTCTATGCCTTCAATCCAACAGCTGTCATTTCTGTGGTCTTCCCCAGCCTATATTACCCTTGCTATCCTAGCTATAGTTTTACTAATATAGTTTTACTCCCCCCCCAGCTGTCTCTTTGCTCCAAAAATGATCACAAGCAGAGCACTCTGATGATGGATCACCCTCATCACCCTATTATAAACCATTGCCCAGCTTGTCACACTCCACTACAAGAGCTGCTTGTTAAGAAGTCATGCATGCAAACAATGATTTCTTAGGTACTGCACACTACAGGCTCCACCATGCAAAGATATGTCCTGATTTGGGATGAACTAGAACAACAAGGAAGAAGCAGTGCCAGGCTGGATGGGGCTTTGAGCAACCTGCTCTAATGAGAGGTGTCCCTGCCCAGGGCAGTGAGGTTGGAACTCGATGATCTCTAAGGTCCCTTCCAACTCAAACCATTCTATGATTCTATGATTCTTCCCAGAGACCACAGTACACTGCTGTTTCGCGTACAATCATTAAGTGCTACTATTCCTGGAGGGATGCTGGAACAAAAATATCTTTGTTGTGTGACTGAAACAAATATTGTCTCCCAGCTTCTACTGGAAGGCTGGATTGCGGCATGCTCCTACAGAAGATCAAGAGGAGGATGGGACAGCTTTTAGTCACCCTTTTCCCCTGACTACTTAACAGCTCTATAAGGTAGGATTTTATGCAACTGATAGGGAGAGGCAGGAAAGGGGTCTCCATAACCTGTAATAGCTTCAGGAGGAATACTTGTAATTGCTGATGCCACCAGCCAAAGGGGAACAACAGTGTGGCATACTTGAGGGCAATCTTGACACAGAAATTATTTGTACATCATTTGCATGAAAACTACCCAGTGCACTGCGACAACTTTCATACTATCAGAGGAGCATAAATGAGTGTTTGCTATACAGTCACAAAAGAGTTACATTCAAGTATTTAATTTTTCTCAGGTTATTCAAAACAGCAAACTGTGACAAAAGCAATCTCAAAAGACAACAAAATTTCTTTATGATGACAAAGCACAAATCAAAAGTTCCTGTAACCTGGGAACAGAATGAAATGGTTTTATTTTTTCTTTCATGTATTTCAAGAAATGTGAAACAAATTCTAATAATCTTCCATGTTTGGTCCAATAATTTATGTTCCAAAATACTGGGGTACTGTAAGAGTCACTTCTAAGACAAAGAGTCTATAATATAATACTGAGCAAAACATTTTTTTAACACCCTCGGGTTTTTTTTTGTCTTCTGACACTTCCAGAGAGACACAAAGATGAAAACAGAACAAAACAGGAAACAATTTAACTACAAAAGTGACAGGAAAGACTCCTCATGCTTAAGTACCACATTTGTTATGAGAGTTCAACGTCTTCAAAATTCTTTTTTTCTCATCCGAAATCATTATTTTTTTAAAAAATGAATATAGTAACATAGCTACTATACAGATTTTTCAAAAAGCAGTGTTGTTCTTACCTGTTTTGGCTGTTCTATGATTTGAAGATATGGTCCATCTGCTAATATAAAGAAAGAGAAGATATAATAGAAATTATATTTCTATTAATATGACATGTAAGTTTCAGGGGTAAAACTGATGTCCTTGAATATCCAAAGTTAAAGTTTTTGAAAGCACTTAAGCATCTTCAGAACTTAAATTTTAATAAATAATTTAATCACTTGTCAATCTGTCATTTCCATCGTTACCTACGACAAGTGGAGTAAAAAGCGAAGGATTAACTCAATTTTAATTTAAGCTCAGAGGGCTTAAATGGGCAACTCTGATTACATGGTTAAGACTCAAAAGGGCAAGTTAAGAACAAGATACTCCCCTTGCCACTGACAAGCAGCCTGGCCTTCCTGAGCTAAGGTTAACTTTTGTATTTAAGCCCCTTGGGCTCTAATGACTATCCTCACAAGATTTGGCCTTAGGGTTTCCTACTGAATAGGTGCTTTTGAAAGTCTAAAGACAACCAATGGGAAGCTCTGAGGTATAGGAATACAAGAGGAATTTAAGCTGTTTTAACATGTCCTAACAGTCAAAACAGCTTTAAAAAAAACCCTGGACTTGAGGAGACTAAACAATTTACATTCTTTTAATAATTTCAGATACACTTTTAAATTTACTGTTCTGCTGTGCCTCTAAAAACACTGAACAAACTCTGACTACAGATGCAGACTCTATAATGGGATCCATCTTTGAGTACAATGCCAATACATAGGATTACATTCTACTAAAATTCTAATTGTGTCTTTCAAAGAAGGCTTCCTTAAACAACTTTCAGTCTTGCACTACTCCCTGAACAGTTTAAATAGTCTTCAGTTTAAATAGTTAAAAGTTAAATTCGGTTTAAATAGTCTTTGAGCAGGCCCTAAATCCAATAAGAACTCTGTGCCACCAGGGTTAAGAATTCATCACTTGAATCATTTAGATTATTTGCATAGAGAAGGAAAGCTCTCTATGTGAATGGCTGTGAAATACCTCTTAAAATGCGTCACTCTGGAGTCTGAAAATAACAGCTCTAGGTATGATTTCTTCCCTGCCTCTTGCTAAGCAGAAAAGAAGATTCCAATTTCAACAGTAAAAATGCAATTGTTTTCAAAGCAGATCCCAAAGGATAGCTTCACTGTGAATACTTACACAGTATTTTACCAGCTATAGTCTGTTTGGAATTATACTACTTATACTCTATTAAAAGGTATTAATGCCAAGGAATCAAGCAAGCTCATGGGGACGCATGAAACCTCCAAAGTATAGGAGCCACAGCTATGTGACAGAGCCTGCAAGTATATAAAGCATACCATGGTCCCCCAACAGCCAGATGCAACCTGCCTCCAAATAACTGCACCATCTGCAAGTACCACACCATCCAGCTATCTCAACTAGGTAGTACTTGGCTTCAGCACAGAACTGCATTCTTGCGTCAACTTTAATTTGCCAAGAAGCCTAATGTTCACTGATAATTATAAATGGCAGAGGATTCATTAATTTATAGTTCATAGTATGACTACATGCATCCTTCTCAGCTCCTCAATACAACTTCACTTCAATAAACCAGACCTTCTTGCCTTTAGTCAGCACAGGTCTTAACTAAACAGGCTTCTCTCAAAACGAAAGTTTTGATAAATATACTAACAGATGGAATTAGTATTTTGCTGTTGAAGTTAGCTGACTCAGCAACTGAATTAGCTTCATGCCAAAGTTATATTGCAAATGCACAACAATTTTACATACAAAAATCATCTATTTCCCAAGTCCAACACTCTTCCTGTGAAATAGTAAACAGTGCTACAATGGAAATCTTGCAGTCATGCAAAACAATTGTCTTAAGACAATATACACATCATCTTACATTAGAAAGCATGAAAAACAGCTTGGACTTCAGAAATTTTAAAAGATGTAGAATACTATATAGAGCTTTGGTGTGGTCTTATGTTTCAGGTTTTGTCTGTAACACGGAGTCCAGATGAGCTTGGGCTCAGCCAAGCTAGGCTTAAGCATTTTATATTGGCACTTAAATTTAAGACCTCTGTTCACAGACCTCTAACCCTCCTCATGCTTTAGGCATCTAAAATTTTATACTTTAATAATGCAGAGGCCTTTTATCTTCTAGGCACTGGCAGAAATAATGCACCTAAAATACAACTGTGTAGTTCAACTTTCAACCAAACCTTCAGGGCAGGATCTGCCAAGTAATTGTTCTTTGGCTGTTATCCCCTTAGGAATTCATTTACAAGGCATATACATTGGGTCAGCGTCAAGACAAAATCCTACTGTTTTCTCTTAAACGTTATCCAGAAAAGGAAGCACTCTTTTATCCAACAGTTAAGTGGCTGCAGCAGTCCCCCAGGATGCAGCAGACCCAGTTCCAACTTTTCCTCAGTGTAAGGAATTCAAACTCCTAAGAGAGGGATATATACCACACTGGCATATTAGAAAGCTCAAGGGGAATTCTTCATACCACTGAAATAGTTTTACCTTGCACAGCACTTGTGAAACCTCAGGAAAACAGAGAACTTAGAACCGATGTTCTTATGCCCCCTTGGAAAAAAACTTATAAAAAGCATAAAGGTATGCTGATAGAAAAAGAATCAAAATATCTTACATACTAATACTAGAAAAGTGCACAAAAGGTACAGTGTAAATGTACAGAAGCAAATTAGATGTCTGTTATGATTAAATGCAGATTATATAAATCATATACCAATGTATTTAAAACAAGGTTTTGTGAGGTCTCATGTCAACCTTTGTGTTCTGTGACTAAGCATTTCCTTTTATACAATGACTAATTCTCTGGTATAGCATCTGAAACAGATCCAAGTAACAGCATAGAGAAGGCACGCTAATGCAAGGCACTTGATTATATCTGAAATGCTATTTAAAAATAAAGCAGCAATAGTCAAGCTAACTTCCAAGCATAAGTAGCATATTTGACTATAAAAAGGATTTTACTTAGTGAAAAGTCTCATACAGCTGTCTCAACCAAACTCTGAATACTTTCCAGAAGTACATTAGACAGACAGACTATTGGCTATATGCCGTTCCTCCATCCTCTCTCTCATCCTTTCCCTTGGGGAAAAGAAATGATGTTCAGTGCTTTGCACAGGCAAAATTTTAATATTTTATTTCTAGTAATAGATAAACAGCAGGAAGACACCTTGTAAGAGACCTTAGTATCCCACTAATAATGACAAGCACCTCTGCTCTAGGATGGAAAGTTGCTTTCTTCAAGTTCTTGTTTAAGTGTTAAACAACCACAAGCTGTAATGCTACTTAATACGTAGCTTAAATTCTACTTTTGCCCTACAGAGAGGCTGAAGTGGCATACAGTCATGGAGCTGGCCTCTGCACAGGGATGACTCTCACAGTTGCCAAGAGCCAAGTTTTGACATGAACACTCTCAGGATTTGCCTGGTGCTGCTGCAGTCAGGAAGGCTAAGAACTGCAATTAAAACCTGCAGTCCTCCAGGGACTGGGAGGGGGTTTGGTGCAGACCGCCACATCCTGGGTATGCTTCAGTCCTTCCTTTTCTGTCTTCTCGTCTTGGTTGCCACAGACCGACTTGCATCCCACTGCCTCTCCTCCAGCCTGAGTCACAGTCCCACTTCCCCACAGCTTCTTCAACTGCTACATTTCTTCATTTTCCTTCCTGCTTGAGTCAGAGGCCCTCCTGCATCTTGACACTCCTACCACTTACATTCTTTCTTCCTCTTGACAGGCCTCACCCTGCACACACACTTCCCAAAGGAGCACCCGTCTTTGGTTTCATCTTGGTTCCCTTCCCATCATAGCTTAAGTCAAGAAAAAAGGGGTCTGTGAGGTTGGTGGGGTAACCCTGCATGCCAGGCAACTCCCTAGGACTTGTGCAGTCCTTTATCTAACAGCTTACCTGGTACCTGAAGCCATTCAATTTAACTTGCAACTAGCGGTGGTCAAGCTCCCCCCTCACCTCCTCTATGTGAGTGGGTCCCCCGGAGCAGGCACCTTGCCCTTGTAACCATGTGCTGTTCTGCTCTGTGGATATTGATGAAAACACTCATGCCCTCTAAATTTTGATGGTTAAATACAACACAAACCCTCTTGTGCCCATTCTGGCAGTGGTAGTACCTTGCTGCTAAAAGCTCAAACTCTAAATCTAGTGTCTCATCCTTCCAGAAAGGCCTATCCTTTCTGGTTTGTATGTCCTCCCACCTCCCTCTGGGGTTCACCCGCACAGGAACACTCCCTCGCATCTCAGCTCTGCAGTGTTCAAAGCATGATGTTTAATGCAAGCAGCACACAGGCTTTGCTCAACCTCTCCCCTCCCTCAGTTCCCTCTTCAAAATCTAATCTTTGGTGATGGTCAGACTTCTTTGAATCTCTAACATCATCTCTGTCTGAAAAAATACAAAATAGATTTTTTCTAAGTGGCTTCTTTTTCCCTCTATGCCCTTCTCATTTTCCAACAGCAAGCATCACAGAAGGTTCCGCAGTGGGTGTTGAAGAAATACCAGAAAACCAATTTAGCAGCCTCCAGGCAATACTGTTCAGCTGCTGATGGCCCTGAATCCACTTCACAGGTTTAAAAACACACCACCTTACTATCAACAGCTAGTAGACCAGAGTCCCTAGAAACCAAAACAACTAACTAGTTCCAAAAACCATCTCTAACCCCAAATTCTAAAATGCTTTGCTCAGAGGTCTTAAATTGTCTCTCCAATTTAAGACATCACTTTATCCCTCAGCTCCACAGTGGACATCACACTGATGAGTATCTGCTTTTACACTGCCTAAATACATGCTATGGATAATGCTCCCTCCACCCCCAAATCCACTGAGGATTAGTACCTAAGTCTCAAAGGCAGGATACTTCCCAAAGAGCCAAAGAAGAGGCTGACTGTGACATACTGCCTTTGCTGCTGCCGGTGTTTTAAACACACAGCTCAGTCCTGCAGTTTGAACTGTTTTCGGCAGTTGTTATAGGTACATCTTTTTGTCACTTGTCACCCAATGCACACAGAGAATATTTCTCTTTCTAGATTTAGATATAAATGTAGAACTTGAACCACATAACTATCTACTACAGGTTTAGAGCCAAAATAACCAAGTTGAATTTTTACTTCAAACTAACATATATGAGATAAAAAAAGAAGGGAGCAAAGACACTTGAGGACTGATAACCTCACTGAGAAAATCTGTGTCCCAACGTCTCAAAGGTTTTCTATTGTAAATATTACCTAATAACAGAATACTTACTATCAGAAAGTCCCCAAATTCCCCAGCTATTTGTTGATTCAGGTACACTGGCATAATAAGGCAATTCAAAATTACATATTAAACCTGCCTGCCAGTATAATAAGTCTGACATTGTGAGTTCATGAATGCACGCACAGATTGAAAGATGTAGGCACCAAACCAAATCACGAGGAACAATTAGTGTCTTCAGTTCTTTCTGTTTAAACCATCTAATTGTCCTAAAGAAAAATCCTTTTTAGAACACTTATTTTACCCTCTCTGTATCTCCGCTGGAAGTGCTTTTTGGAAAATCCCACATGAAATTTTAACTGGCCTTGCTGTGTAGAAAGAAATCATTAGATCCTTGCTTGTAAACAACTGAAGTATAGTATATAAATCATTATATTATCTTATAATTGAAGAGCTAGTCCATAGTAATGACACAGCATTGTTTCAAGCAGGGGAGGAAGTAAGCATTATAGTGCTACTACTCAAGAAACCACATCATTATGGCACCGTGAGATGCTATTGAATGATCAACCTTTCCTAAAATTTAGGATTAACTTTTTGTTTATAATTATCTGAAATCCATGATCCTTTATTAAATCCCATTTCATACACAGGGAACTTGCTAACTATAATGCAGAAGTAGAAAAGACCATTACCACTAAAAAAAAGAAGGCATTTTCTAAGCAATTTTGTAAATTAAGGACATAGCTAGATTTAGTCCAGTAAGAGTTTGTGTGGCTGCAGAATTCGGTGAATTCTTGACTCCCACACACATTTTTAGAACCAGCTGTTTTCTAGTTTAGACAGGACACAGATATCTGAAAATCAGTTTTATTTATCTGAATAATTTCTATGAATGAGTCTGGCATAAGGACTACAGAGCAAGCTTAAAAGGTACAAGAGATCATTATGGGGAAATCAAAATTCCAATAACCTTATTTGTTCCACAGACACTTAAGAGAACAGTGAAAAAAACCCTTGGTATACAATGCACAAGTCCTTTAATCCTACACAGATTCATTTTACTGAACAATTTTATCTCTCTTAATAAAAACACACTGCAAACAAATTATTGCAACACTAATCTGTTGGATGCTTGTCCATATTTTTCAAGAGCTTTGCTCATCAGAACATTTTATCTTGAAACAAAATTATCCGTACCATGTGTTTCTTGATTCCTCCTCACTACTATTCAATCAAGAAAACTGAAGCATGATTTAAACAAGGAAACACTGAAACAGTAAGCACACCTCAATTTTTATTTTTAGATAAGCATTTATTGTTACATTAGGGTGGATTTTTACCACTCTAGTAAAGTGAAGTAAAAAATTAATTGCTTATATCATTTTACCCTTCATGCCTTCACTGCTGTCAAGCATATCAAAGATTGCAAACAAAAGTGAACTGCATTTTCAACAAACAAAAGCAATCTGCAATAGAAAAGATATCAGCTACAACCTGATACAAGAGTCAAACAGACAATAGAAAGTTGTCACATTAAAAGACATTAAGACATATTGGAAATATATATTGAGAGAAACCTCATAAGCTTAAACAAATTTTTATTTCCTTCCTCCTTTTGTATCAACTATTCTAATAAACTAATCAGGAGAAAGAGTTTTCTAAATTCAAGTCAGAAGTAACACTCATAAAGAAATGTAATAAGCAAAAACAGACCAATATTGATCAAGCAGTTAATACTGGCTGAGATATAATACACTTGTATTTGACATTCCCATCCTGGAACCATACAGGAAGAACTGCTAGACCTTTGCAGAATACTATTTGCTTATTTTCAGTGGCTGGTTGCAAATTTGACTCTGAATGTTCAAACTAGTGTTATTATTCAGGAAATAGTCAGGTACTTTTAATACCAGACTGCCACTTTACAGGAAACAGCAAAGTCACCAAGAAGGAAAACCAGATTCAAATGATACAGGAAGTTGAATATACTCTACATTTTATTAGTGAAAAACAAGCACCTTAAGAATTATTACAACAAATGAAACCGTTCACATGAAAAAAAAAAAGTACATGTTGAACTCTGCAAACTGGCAATACAAACATGTAGGTCACTGAAGATGCAAATATATTAAAAAATATAAAAACATTTGTAAAAACAGGTCACTCAGACCATTTAACTGATTGAAACTTTCCATTTCTGTTGCAGCCAAAAGAAAATCAGATTTGACTCACTGTTGAAAGTTTTGTGAGGGTAAGAAAGAGATGCATAAGGATGTAATAAAAAATCCAGGATCTAGTCTTATGAAATACAAGAGTATAAACAAAAAAGCCCCTGAAAAGAACTTAATAAAAAAATTAACTGGAAGAAACAGCAGGACAATAGCATAATCAAATCGCAATGAATGGTTCCTACCTGTTCGTAGTGATAAGTCTGAAGTGATGTAATTTGTATTGTTAAATAATGCATTCATTCCCATGAACTGCTCCATCGCAAACATCTATAGTGAAAGAAAACATACTCTTCGTTACTACAGATATATATCATTTCATAAAGCATCTATCAGCAAAGAACTTCAAAGTCCTCTGCAAATACCCTGGTGCAGTACATAAACATTCTGTATCTATTTTATTTTTGCTGGCAACAGCAGTGCAAGCAAAGCTGATCATACTGACCAAGTTTCACCAGTACCAATGAGAACACTCTGAGCTCAGCAGTTTCCAGGTTCCTTACATGCACTAACAACTACACTAACAACTAGATTTTCAAAAGAGCTTTTACGGTAAATTGTGAAAATCTGACCCTAGATGTCTTACCCAAGGCCTTACTGTGAATGTGCGAGTTTTTGTTTTCACTTCTGTGATTAAACCCCACCAGACTACAGTCCTTATGTAAATATATTTACAAGGCTTAACACAAGAAAACAGTATATCCAGGTTAAAGTTCTTTTTTTTTTTTCTTTGAATGCTAACATGTCTTAACTCACTGTAATTTTCAGGTATAACTCTATCTGCATCAAAGTGAAGCAAGCATAAAGGAGAAAATAGTTCCTTTTTGGAAATTAAGGTAAATCGAAATGACCTGTTCTTCACTCAAGTTTTTCACTCAAGCACCATTCTCCCAATTCAAATGAATCACCCAACGACCTAATGAGATCATGAATAGCTTCTGAAGACCTACACCTACTGACCTGTGTGAGTAAAGGAGCATTTTGACCAATGCAATGTCAATGCAAATTTCACAAAAAAAAAAAAAAAAGAAGATATAGAGAGGCCTTCTAAAGTTCAATATCCATCACAAAAGACCTTTCAGAGCAAGCGTCACACACGCAGAAAGGGTATTTTTTTAATTGCTTTTTCCAGCAGGCCTAGCTTTCCTTTTCATTTTAGCCATTTCACCAGTGGCAAGGAACTTCACAGATCACACAAAAAACACCCTAGAGAAAAAAGAATGCTCTAGATTTCTCCAAACCTGACTTCTGCCAATTGCTAGAATGCTTTTATATCTCCATGTTTTTAAGTCTAAGAAATTATAGAATGCTACGAGAGGAAGCCAAAACAGAGAGCTAGGAGAGAACACAAGGTTATTGAAAATACACAAATACACTTACTTGGGGATCAGACACTCCCATAATATAGGAATCTTCTCCTGCCATTTTAAGTCCTGAAACACAGAAACATTTTAAGAACTCTCATTTTTTTCAGTGTACTACAATAGAGAAACTCGAAAAAAATCTCTGACACTTCTTATTTTACCCTTAATGCTGATGATTTCTAAAATACTCTTAAAATTCCATAGTATTTGCAAGATGAAGGCTACAGACAGGAGAGGCTACAGCTAGGATTTTACACTGCCTGCTCCCAAGCAACTAAAATTATAGTCAAAGTCCTGAAGTCAAAATTTATTAAAATCTGTAATTAATTTGTTTCTGTCTTTGCTCTGACCTTGAGCAAAGGTCAGAGCCATTAGAGTTTAGGCAAGATCATTATCACAGCTTAGCAAAAGCAGGACTCTATTTTTATGCAATAAAAAGACTTCTGAGCATTCATGAATGAACCCTAGCAGTTTTCTCATAAAATACTACCAAATACAAGATAAAGTTGCCCAAGAAAGAACATTCACTATTTTTTTTTTAAAGTAAAAACAGGAGTCAAACATTGACTAATTCTGGACACCTTTATCTCCAGAGGTCCACAAGTGGCATCCACAACTCAGTGCTGACAATGACAATTATGGCTGTACAACATACCTAACTCTCTCTCACAGGACTGTTTAAGTGCTGGACACAGGGAAAAAGTTTAGCCTGGCTTAGTTCTCCTGGGACCAGTAGCAGAGCTCGGAAATTTTCTTAGGAATTTATTATACTATTTTAAAAGATTAGTGTTATTTCCCTTCATGTAGACATTACTGAAGTAACTACAATTTCACTTCTGTTGATCTTGCTAAAAAAGGCTCTCCAGGGGAAGACCTGAAAATAACTCTAGTGACTATTTCAAGAGACTCATGTCTGCATGCAAGCACTTTAAATAAGGTTAATAACTAATGCAAGATAGAAACATGTCACTGGACCTCATATTCCACCACAATGAACATGAGCCATGTTTTCCAGCAAAGCAAACCATAAAAACCTACTGCCTTATGAAAAGAGAGTGGCAAGTGATCAGTAAACCAGTAAAGAAAAACTGAGTCACCATGTACCTTCCACAGGAACTAGAAAGGCAAGTATCAAAAAGAAAATTGGAATACTCAGGTACCTTAATTTGATGGAAGCCCACTCAGCTTGTTAACAAGCTCCAAAGAAAACATATAGTCACCCATCCCACACAAACAGAAAATTAAAGAAAATTTAAAACTGAGAAATACGAGACACTTAATACCCAGATGACTTCCAGGAAAGAGGCCCATGATGATAAAATTATCTTAGAACTCATCTGTTTGTAATTCGATTTTAGAGAGAAATATTTACTGAGTAGCATTTATGTATAGTATTTGAGCAAATATCAAGTAAATGGTCATAAGATTGCAGCCAAAAATGAATAATGGCTATAACAGTAGCCACATGCTGCCCACGTTGGAATTCTTAACTGTGTATATCAGGATTTCAGCAATATAAATAATGCCAGTCAATTACATTACCTCACAGGCACATTCTGCATAGCATTATTTTCATCAATAATTTGCTAATGACTATAAATCTTTGTGGAAAGAAGTCAACATACAAGGCATACCAAAGCCTTCAGCATACAACAAACTTTACTAAGGTATTCTTATTTGGCATTTCATTCCACAGAAAGAACATAACCTTCGTCACCAATTGACAAATTACTGAAATAACTGTAATTTAGTTTTTGGCAAACACTTCCCAGATAAATGTGTAGATATTACACAAAACAATATGAAGACCTCAACACATATATTTTAGGAAGCATCAGGAATTACCCACCCTGCTGATGCACACTGATTAGGTAACTGTGAGTGCAAATGCCAGATTTCTTCTGTATAACCAGAATAAAAACTGGTTCTAAAAGTCTTGTTTTGTGATCTCTCATATTTAATCACTTACTATTTCATTAGTCACTTACACAAAATTATATTCCAAAATACCAAAAGTACCCAGATAAGACAGTAAATATTCTTCAGAAAAAAAAAAAGATTCTGAGGAGTTAATATGAATAGCACCTGCTCACTTGCCTGTTTGCAGTTCTTTGCAAAACTTTCAAAGCATCTCACAACTTTTTTTCTGTAAACCCAATAGGATAAATTTAACAGCATATTCTATTATCTTTGCCCTATTCTAGTTTCTCAGACTGCATCACTCTCACTCCAGCAGAACTCTGTGGGGCAGTTCTCGCAGCTATTATGCTTCCTGGTCACATTTATAATTCTACAATATATGAATTTAACAAAGTGGAAAAATACTGCAGAGGCAGTATTTCTGAAAACTTTTCAAAAGTTTTATATCAAAATACTTTGATATAAAAATTAGAATCCATACAGAAATAAGACTTCTGTCTATCTGATTCCGTCTTTCAATTTCACCTGATCAAAATGGTGATTTCTGGCTTTTTGGCTGATACAATGAACAATGTAATCAGAACAAAACGGTAGTCATTAAAGATTAATGTTACACTCAGAAGCTGCAAGGTAACTACACACATAGTATCCAATTGCTGGAGGTATGTACTAATGAATTTCTAACCAGGTAGTAAACAAACTCTTTAGCGCCAAAAGCACAGGTGTCTCTCACTGGAGATCTTTTGTGTTCAACAATCAGTTGCAGTGTTTGGGGGAGAGGTTAAAGACGTTCTCTCTGGCTTGAATGCTAAGCCAGTTTGTTATAAACACACGATGATTTAGATGTGCAAACACGTGCCTTTATGTATGTAAACTGACATTTGATTGCCTTTTCAGGGCCTAGACAAAAATTAACCAGCAGTTTAGAATGACCCCTCTAAATGACTGAAAACACTCTCAGTTTCATTGTATGTTTTGTCCTCTTCCAAAGCCAAACAAACAACAAAAGAGTTCCAAGAGCCCTACTTCCAAAATAGAATTTCTTCCTTAGAGTTTATTTAGTTAACCAATCTCTAAGTTTCCTCTTTGTACAAGAAAATTGGGGCAAATCCAGGGAGTCAATAACATGATTAAAAACCAGAAAGACACTTGCGAGAAAACAGACTAGCATTAACTGTATGACTTTTAATTGGCCTCTCCCCTTATTGCTTGAGTTTCTAAGTACCTTTCCTACATGCATTAAATGGTACGATTAGCATCTACCAGGAGCAGCTTTGTTCATTCTCTCCTTACAGAAGCTGTATTTTGGGGCAGAGATTTTTTTTTATCCAACCTGTATTTGCTGCTATATGCATCTTAGAGAAGTCAAGTCAAAACCACTTACCTCTCACTCATTTGAAGATGACTGGGATTAAAATTGTTTTGTGGAAGTTTGTGTTACCATACATGCCGGCTTCCCACATAATCTCCGATTCTCACAAACTGTACTGCAAACTTGCAAATACAATAAAAAAATACAAACTTGCAAATACAATACCCCTACACTTGCAGACCACAGTCATCCACCACAGTCTCCACCCTAGAGATCATTTGAAGTCTTTCAGAGGAAGGGGCACAGGAAATTAGACATTTGAACTCGCAGTACTTTTTACTATGAAAATTCTAAGGTAGTGAAGGAACATCTTTTAGCTCCTAATGCAGTGGGAAAATGTAAAATCCAGCTATATTTGTCCAAAACCACACAGCTGTGCCTACTAAGGGACTATAAGTGTGTATGCATGTGCATATACACATGTGTGCTGTATTCATTCCTTTCTTCCCACAGTGGATCAGTTGTCATTGTGAAAAAGGTTAAAGAAGGAAAAAAAACCTAAAGAGAGATATATACACACACAAAGATCCAGAAGATGATGGAGTTGCCATCCAAGCAAGCAAACATAATGGCAGTTACTGTGCATCGCTACTCCCCTTTAATAAGCAAATAATACCAGGTACAAGTAAGCACAGCTGGAAGAACATGAGTTCATTTATTATATTCTGAATATTTGTTTTAAAGCTTCAAAAGGATCAGTCATTTAAAATTGAAACATTTGGATGGAAAATAATTCATTTAGGAGTGCTCTCATCCAGGAACAAAGTTTCTCATTTCTGTTTATCTCGATCATTTGATTTCGGATCTCCCTCCTGCTCTTCTCCAACATCCAGTGTATCTAACTACCTTTTAGAAACACGAATAGGTTTCTCTAACCAACATGTTTTAGTCCCCTGATATTTTTCAGTCCAGATCCTTTCCTCCATTGTTCCTCTTCTACTTTCCATCATGAATTTTAAAAACAACATAAACACTTTCCTTTTTGATACCAGTATCTAATCCCATACATACAAACAGGAAATGGGACTTCTTCCTATTACCTTTCTACAGACAAGCATAATGTGATGCAAATTTCATCATCTATGAATAACAAAGATTTAATGTCTGATTCAGATACTAGCAGTCCAGTTATTTCTGAAAACATTTACAGACATCTCACCTAGTAGCTGCATGCCTTTTATAAAACCTAAGTGTTTAACCATCATTCTTTTTCTTTTCCAGCTTTGTTCTCATACTGGCCTTGTGAAAAACCTTAACAGTAAATATATACTAACAAATTAGGAAGACTTCTCATTCTTCCAAGCAGGAACTAAAATAATTCGAGTATTTTCTTGAATAGTTTAACACATATACCCCTCCCGCCCCCCCCCCAAAATATTAATTTGAGCCATTGGACCCCAAATGTATCTATTCGTGTTTTAAAGTGCACCAGTGTCCTTACTGTTGAAGCTAACACTTCACATAGGAACAGAGAAAAGAAAAACCAAAACAAACCATGACATGTGCTTCCTTCCCCAGACTTTGAAAGAGAGACACGGTAAGCAGGCCTCTACTTTTAATCTATGTTCTTTGAATGTAAACACATTTTTAAAAACAATTTGTAGAGATGAAGGATGAAGAGTATCACCAGCTGCTCTACACCACAAAGACCTGCCTTATCATAACAGTGTGATGCCAGGTGGAAACTCTTATCAGCCATTTACCTCTTAAATATTGGTTTGAGCCAATCAAACAAAACAAGGCACCCATTATATCCTCAGAAAACCAATGCAAAAGACTAGCATCAGGGTATCTGCCTGCTGTTGTGTTTTAAAATGCAAAGAATAAACTCATCTTCTTTAAAACTTGTCCATTGTATTTCAGTTAGTTCAGTATAAAGACTGTGTTCAAGACAGATTAATATTTTATGGAAGAAGGTTTTGTTATAGCACAGATCAGTTTAACAGGAGAGCAATTAAGGCATATTCCATAAAAAGTACACTTAAGAAATGTATGTTTGTGAATCATGATCTTTATAACCCAGTGTTCATTATACTCATGAACTGGAATTAGTCTGATGGTTTAAACAAATTTCTATACTGAAGAAATCTCCTACTTTATGAGACATTTTACATCAGCCTGCACTCTCCTTGCAAGGAGGGGATTCGGAAAGCAAGCCTCAAGACAAGAAACTCAACCACTACACTACAGCTGACGTGATATATTGAAAGCACAGTTCTTCCTGCAGTTTTCTAGCAGTGTTTTTTCTTTTTTTCTTGGCTTTCATTAGAATTTACTTCTTAAAAATAAACTTCTTTAACTGGACACTGAATTAAAGTAATGAAATTCACTATGATTATATTCTTAGCCTGTTTATTTTGATTATTAAAGAGAAAAAAGAATGAAAGAGAGGCAGAGACTTTTGTGTTTTATATATTATATTAGTATATTTTTGCTACATCAAGGCTATACAAAATAATCTATACCCGTATAAAGAGAATTGGTTTAGAAATCAACATTTCCCAAACAGAGATGATGGGAAACGTATTGTGCAATAGATGCTGAGTGTTGCTGGGTCAGGGCTGGAAGCAGGACAAGAGCTGCTGAGATCATTTTGGCTAAAGGACAAAGCAGGCTGCTCTGACAGAACAGAGATACCAATCAAGATGTTTAGGTGCAAGCTTTCATCGCTGCAGTGCCTTGGAAGTCAGGATGCTGCCCATCCCTTTCAATGCCTGGCCTTTTCACCTTAGCTCTGGCCACCTCCTCTCAACTTCATCCAGCACTTCATTTCCCTCACAACTCAGTCATTTTTTCCAAAATACTAGGAGTACAGCTCCAGAGCAAAAACCTTTGGTACAGAATATAGGCTTAGAGAAGCACAGAGAGGGAAAATGAAGTCTGAGAACTGCTATTTACTACTCTGCACAAAACAGCAGGCCATGTGTAAACACAGTCTTTCTGAAGCTTCAGGGAACATAAAAGTTAGGTCACGAACTTACAAGGACAACCCTTGGTTTGAGCTGCGCATGTCCTTCTAACCGCTTTAATTTTTTTTACCTTTTACCTGAATAAAAGATATTTTTTTTAAAACGATTTTTGTTAAAAGCAATGTAACAACAGTAGGAATATTGTACAGGCAGGATTCCAAACAGTTGCTGGCATTTCGAACGTGTATAGTCCAAACCTGCTTAGAGCAGTTACATACAACTGAACTCTAACAGCTGTCAGCTACCAGCATCTTGTGCTTCCATTACTGTTACCATGAAGGAACCTGCTGCAGAAGAAAATCTTCTGGAGAGGGAGAGACATCTCTTTCCCAAATACCAGTCAGGCAAAATCTGAACACAGAAAAGGTTTTACCCATGGTTATTTTATTTAAATTGCTCTCAACTGCTCATTTGATTGCATCCACTTTGATAAATTATACTATTTCTGAAGTCACCAGGCAAAATTAAGACTGGAACAAATCTTTATCTTTTAGGTGAATGCTGTCCTGATGTGTCCTGGTTTGAGGTAAAACAGAACTAATTTTCTATTCAGTAATTTTACTTTTCCAACTGGGCCTCTTCTAACTAACTAAACTCTGAAATTAACAGCATATTGTTCAGAAACTGTTCACTCTCACAGTGATAAGACCTGATTATACCAAGGAATGGTATGCAGAGAGGCCCTTGCTTATACTTATTGCTATAACAACCA
>BJBW01007074.1:29938-47346 GCA_004320125.1 Scolopax mira | reverse complement strand
ACCCCCTCCTTTCAGGGAGTTGGAGAGAGCCAGAAGGTCTCCCCTCAGCCTCCTTTTCTCCAGGCTGAACCCCCCCAGCTCCCTCAGCCTCTCCTCATCAGACTTGTTCTCCAGACCCTCACCAGCTCCGTTGCCCTTCTCTGGACCCACTCTAGCCCCTCAATGTGGTTTTTTGTGGTAAAGGGCCCAAAACTGGACTATAGCACTTGAGGTGGAGCCTCCAGCAGGGTCAGTCCTGCTGTACACAACAGGCTTAGGAGGTGTTGCTGGTGGGAAGTACTGGTGAGGGCAGTCAGCTTGGTGAGAGTCAGGTGGGGAAATGGATTGTGCCCTATCTCACCCTGGAGGTTTTCTCATCAGCTGTGCCCTAATCACTCCTCACAGAGCCCCGGGGAGGACTCATGTCGTGTCTTTTGCTCTCTTTCTCTGTGTTTCTTGCTCTGCTTCCAGGGGGAGAGAGGCATGCCAGGGCTGCCAGGAAGACATGGCACGAAGGTACCAGTGAACAGTGGAGTGACGCTTGTCTGCCTGCCCTCACCCGTACCACTCGACTGTCCCTGATGCGCAAGCATCACCTGAATTTGTGTGTGTGTGTCTGTTAGTCAGTGACTATCCTCAGCTGAATATTTCCTGCTTCTAAATTGCAAAACGTAGGGCCTAATTTATGAAGGAGGTGGCGGGGGGAAGAATTGTTTTGGAGAAAGCAAATGGCATGCCCCATCTGATGCTGTCTTGCAACATCAGGATCTTAATGCTTCACGCGAGGGAGAGCGGCCAGTTGCTGATGTTTTTAGGGAATTGATGTTCTGTAAATTGGGGATCCCCAAGTGATGGCTGTGACCTTCAGTGATGTGTGGTAGCCCACTGCCATCAGTGGGGTTGTGCAAGCGTGAACCTGGACTAATGCAGCGATGAATCAGGGCCAGCGTGTGAGCAAA
Organism: Scolopax mira; assembly: GCA_004320125.1. NCBI lineage: Eukaryota > Metazoa > Chordata > Aves > Charadriiformes > Scolopacidae > Scolopax > Scolopax mira. Next base: position 46,408 of record BJBW01007074.1, on the reverse strand, counting down.
CCTGCATGTGTGTGCGTTGCAGTTTTTAGGACAAATACTAGAAAATGACATCATCAGCATTTGCTGCTATTTAAAGGCTGAAGAGTGAGGAACAGGCAGCCCAAATGCACTGTGAAAGCCTAACCCAAGCCACTTGCTGCATGTAATCCCTTTCATGACTCTAGTCCGTATTCATTAAAACCTACTGACCCCTGAGACGATCTGGAATGCTTTTTTTGTCCCCATTTATTGCATAGAATCCCTGATCTCCATCTTCTGTCCTTGTGTTTTTTAGCTTTGTCCCCGATTTCTGTTTCAGAAAGCTGAGAGGTATGATCCTGCTGCTCTCTGGCTCCCCACTCCTCCTTGTTTGAACTTTTCCAAGGTCTTTTCACTTTGAACTTGGCTTCCAGTCCTCCTCTCTGCCTCGTGTGCTACATCCCAGCCCCTCTCATTTCCCAGCTTCTAACACTGCTTCACCTCCTCCCCCTCTCCTCAGACCCTTGTTATCCCTCATATTTGCTTTTGTAACTGGACCTTTTCACCAGGACCTAACTAATACTAACACAGGGCGCACAGAGATTCCGGAGTGAAGGGTTGATAGGGAAGACCTGCTTTTTGCATCAGTGCTGTCGAGGGAAATGTGACTGTCCCTGTGGGAGCAGCTGCCTCCTTGGGTTTCGAAGCACCTGTCTCAGACTGCGGGGGCAGGCTGGACTCGGAGGTCTCATGGTGGTGGCTTCCTCAGCGCTGCAGAATTGACGTCTGAATTGCAGTTGCTGGGAAGTAATTATTTTTCCCCTAAGGTGGCTGGCTTCAGAGCTCTCCTGAAAACGTTTCATGGCCTTCTGTGATAAAAACAGAATGAGGGGAAATAGCAAGACTAAAGCTCTAGGGTACGAGCTGGACTTTCTCAGGATGCTTGAGCTGATGTGTCTGGGATCAAGCATTAAACTGAGCGTTTGGTCCTCAGCCTGTCTTTCATTCCTCAGTTATTGGCCACTTGTTGGCCTTTGCTTCACTTGCAGGACTAAAACTGGGAGGGGGCTTGTGGAAATTTTCTTGTCTTGACTGGGTTGTGTTCATGATGTCTGCCTCTGGAGGAGCTTTCTGGAAAGCAGAGCCACTGCCATAGGTGAACGACCTGCCCAGGGAAGGAGGATGCGTGCTGTGTGGTGTTACAGCATTACTTCTGAGTAAAGGAAAAGATGTGGATTTTGCCTTTGTAGTTCCACCTGGCTGATACTGTTTTGTTATTCAAAGTTTGTCCCCGATTAATTTCGAACAAAGTGGTTTCTGTCTTTCCTCTCTCTGCCAGGGAGCTCCTGGGATGGCCACCGCAGGGATGAAGGTCAGTTTTACTCCACACTGCAGTGGCTAAAGGAGGGCAGGCTTCAGAGCAAGGGCTGGAGTTAGGAGTGCAAAAGACACAGGAAAATAGTCAGAGAGCTCCCACTAAAGGGGAATATCAGAACTGCTGTTGCTTTTGGCAGAGAAACTAGACCCATCTCCAGCAGCACCCCTTCTCCTCTGCACCTCTCTGGGCAAGGAGGCTGGTGAACTGGTGATACTCCCCAGTAGTGTCAGGATGGCATCCCAACAAAGGGCCAGGTGCAGATTTAGGGATCTAGAAGTTGCTCCGGGGATCCAAGATGCGTGATGAGATGACAACCTGTTGTCCTGATCACCTCTAGCTACTGGGGGAAAAAATAAAGAAGACAAAAAAGAAATAAAGAAGTTATCTCCAGGGCTGGTGGGGAGGGTTTTCCTCCTCAGTGCCACATTAATCCCGTAGCAACACAGCCTTCCTCAAACCCCAGCTGCAACTGCAGCCTTGCTCAGCTCCTAGTGCACATAGTGCTAGGAGCAGCCAAATTCCTTAATGTCAGCAGATTTGTCCAGGCACAAATAATAATATGCATTTAAAGCATTCTCGTGCCCTTATTTACAAGGCCAAGGCCTCCATAGATAATGTTCTTTCCTCCATTCTGATAGCTCTAGGAGGTTTTGTACTCTCTCCTGTTTTTTCACTTTATTTTCCTTTCTCTTCCTCACCAGGGTGAACCCGGGACTCCAGGAGAAAAGGTACTCTCAAGAAGGCTTTGCTCTGAGCCTGCACTTCTGGTTTGTTTTTGTACTTTTTTCCCCTCCCAAAGCAGCTGAGGGAGCTGCAGAATGGCTCTGCACTTCCCAGTGCCCAAATCCAGGCCCTAATGGCACCTGCCAGCATAAGTAAAAATGGTAGTAGTGTAGAGTGATGCTAAGTGAGGGAGGGACCATACTGCAAACAGATTCCCTGCCTCCTGCTCGTGACTGCGGAGATGGGAATATCCTCCAGCTGCCTTCCTCCCCCTCTCCCTACACCACAAAACATGCACAGCACACTTTGCTTAGCAAGGATGTTTCCTCTCTGCCTTCCCTGGTCCCCTTCTGCCTCCCAGCACTTCTATGTCCACCAGAAATCTTCCCGTGTTCCTGCAGGGAGCTCTTCTGTCGTGCACCATGTCAACTGCCCTGCAAGGTCTCCCCTCTCTGTGTGGCCTGACCTGGTTTGAGTTCCCGTGGTGGGCACGGTACAAAAATACCCCATCACTCTCCATCAGGGTTTCTGAACAGCTGGCTCCTCTTGTTTGAGGCTTGCTGGGTTATGTTACAGCCTGCGACAGCCTTGTAACAGACACATTCTCTGTCTCTTCTCTTCCCCTTCCTCAAAGGGAGATCCTGGAGTCCCAGGGAGGATGGGCCCCCCAGGTTTGCCAGGGAAGAGGGGGCAGCGGGTAGGACATTGTGTGTTTGGGCTGGATGTCCTGGCAGTGCTGTGCTGTGTTCCCTGTGAGCAGGAGCCTGCTTTGCCTTGCGTGGTCGTGTTTGCAGGGGATTATGTGTCCTCTTCTGGCCCTTGCCCCCCTTGGTGAAGTGTGTTTGCGTGTTCCTGCATGCAGAAGGTGGGGGGCCAGTGGCAGGCGGGGCAGCATGAGAGTGAGTCTTGTTCTGGGAATGATTAATTCTGCATCTTTTGACTCCAGAAATAGCACCCTAAACAAGGCATCAATAATCTAACACCCTTCCTCAAGAAATTTGCTTCTTTACACTGCTGTTCAGTCAGCACGGGGTGTTTTCAGTAGCCTTTATGGGCATGTGGATTGAAAACTAGTCCTTGAATGAAAAGTAGCATCCCAAAGGTGGAGCAGGGCAGAATTAGGATTTCAGAGGCTACAGGAATCCTGGGACAGGATTAGAGATTATATCCTTACAAAAACTCTGAAGGCTAACCCTTTTCTTTGGGCACAAGGTCCTGCAAGTGTTTTGCTTTTTTCCAAGGAGAGAAGTGCTCGTTTAGGGCAGCAATCTTCACGTTCTATCAGGGAAGGAAAACTGGGTGGGGGCCTTACAGGTGGCTGGAGGCCAAGTGACCCTAGAGAAAGGGGTCACTGCGCTCTCGAATTGCCTTAAAAGAAGTAAGATTGCTGCTAGTTAATGATTTTCTGTGGAGCCATCAGTGCATGTCTGTTCCTAGAGCATCGATGCAAGCCCCCTGCATGTCAGATGTGTGCCCTGAAGCTCTGACAAGAGCTGGTGTGCAGCACCAGCCCCTGTGGGCAACAGCATGGCATCAAGAGGGACTCCTTGCCAGCCTTGCTGATGTGGTGTGCTGCTGCTGGGGAGAGAGCTAGGCAGCTGCTGGAGGGGTAACAGGTTTTGAATCGTTCTTTGGGGTCTGTACAAGTTGTTCAGTCTTGGAGGTGTGAGGGTTGCAGGTAAGAGCACACCTTTTGCTGATGATGCCTTTGAAACATCTCTTCATGGTAACAGAAACCTCTGATACAGCTCTCTGTCCTGGCAAAACGTAGGCTTCTGAACAGGGCACTCTAACTGGAAACCAGGGTTAAGCACCTGGATGGAACAGCTTGAATATAATCTAATGTCAATGTCAAGGCCATTAATTGAGCCCCAATATTCAAAAGATGACCCAGATGTGATGGTGAACTAAGCAAAGTCACTTCACCAAGTGAATGCTGGGTGTCCTCCATTGCTCACTGCCCCATGGCATTCTCCATACTCCTCAGTCTGCAGGCTTTGCTCTCCAGGCATCATGTCAGGGCTTTTACACCATCATCTTCTGTCTTTGCCATGTTTGCCACTCCTGTTTTCACTGCTTTTCACCATCAGTACATGTGACAGAGCTTGGCTGCTAACCGAGACACTGTGCTGCTTTTTTTTTTTTAAAGACTGGGATTTGGAGTTGGGGAACAGGAGCAGGAAAGGCCCCTTGGGAGAGGTGTGGGAACGTTGGCTGTGAGATCTTTGCCAAAGCAAAGCAGTGTAATGCACAGTGTGATGAGGCGGCGTGAAAAACTGGGAGAGACTCAAGAAATGGACAATTTATGTGAAAATTGCTGAACTCTATCAGGGCACAGAGAAAGTCCTGCACTCCAAATAAAATTCACCCTGGGCAACAGCTTCTCTGGATATATGGAACGGGGAGAGCCTGTGCTGAAGGGAAAGGGTTTAGCAGAACAGAGTGGTGAGGGAGATGCACAGGGGAGGATCCTGGATCCCTTTCCCACTCACGTTCCTTTGATGTGCAGGGATAGTCAAAAGGATAGGAGAAAACATTCACTGGCCTGAGCTGGAAGATGCCTTGTTTATGCCTAAAATAAAATGCCCTAGGGAAGGGAAAGAGGGTTTGCAACCAGAAGCAGCTCATCCTTTGGATGCTTCTCCAGGACAGAGCCTGCAGAGTCAGCCCAACCATGTCTGTTTTGCCAACAGGGTGAGAAGGGACGAGCTGGTGACCCTGGGCTTCCTGGACTCCCTGGCATGAAGGTTTGTATCTTTTCTGATTTTTCTGGGGGGGGGCAGCCACTCTCATCTCCTTTCCTTCCTCCCTCCTGTGCCAGCTGTGTACAGCTCAGCCACTCTGAGGTCACTGTTGCAGGGTAGAGCAGCACGTTCTGCAGAACTCAGTTGGATGTCAACACAGGGGTGTGTGGGGGGGTCACACAAAGGATTCCTTTTTGTGAGGAACTACGTGCCTTCATGCAGTGAGGGGGAGGTTGTGGTGCTGGGAAAGTGACCACAGAATTGTGTTCCCCTTTAAAAGCGTGGCCTCAGGTGTAACCTGGTGTTTCAGCCTCCCTCCTGCTCCAAGATCCACACGTGAGGAGGAGATGGGCTTTTGGGGAGCTGCACTGCTGTGCTCTGGGTTGGAAGAGAACCCTTGGGCATGGAGAGACCCAGGGCAGGTCAGCTAAAGCTAAGTTCTGAAACTGTGGCCTTTTCTCTGTGCTCTGAGATGTGGACAGAAATCATGCCTTTCAAGTCAGGCTTTCACAGGGTGCTTTTTCTTTGGGAAAGGGGACAGTGCTCTGAGTGACAGTGGGCATTTTGGGAAAGGATGAGGGTGTAACGGCAACTTGGTGCAAGCAAAGCTTTTCAGTTTCTGCCTTTGTGTCTGCTCTGTGCAAATGATGTGCCCTGCGGGGCTGACTGATGCCTACAGCTCTGGAGGGAGACAAACGAAAAAAAGCCATCATCAGGTGGTTTTAGCAGCTCAATTTCATCAGTAGAAGAAAACAGTTGTTTTCAAAGTGGAGGCCCAGGGACTTTATGTGGCCTTGGGGACTAAGGGCTGAGAAACAGCACTGCATCCAGAGGGATGGAGGATAGCTGGGGCAGGGCTCTAGGTATGGTTCCTGGACAGCTGGTGGTTCTGCAGCAGTGGTGCTTCAGGGCTATCAAGAGGCCAGCTGATGGGGCTTGTCTTGGGCCCTCCTTCTCTAAGCCAACAACATTTGGCAAGTGAAAATATGGAGATGGAGAGAGTGAACCGTGACATTGTGGCTTGTTCTTTCTTGCAAACAGGGAGAGAAGGGAAATGCTGAGAACGCCCTGGTGGGAGGCAAAGGAGAACCTGGCCCTCCTGGTTTGCCTGGGCCCCCTGGACCAAAGGTGAGTGTTTTTACCTCCAGTGAGTTGTGTGTTGTGAGGGATTGTGCCCAGCATGAAGCGAGCAGTAAGGGGCAAAGGTCCTCCACACAATACAAACCCTTCCTTTCCCATTTCTCTATCTCTCAGGGAGAAGCTGGTGACGTTGGCCGGCCTGGTGCTGCAGGGTCACGGGGGGAAAAGGTACAGAGTTTCTGCACAACCCTGCTCCAAGTTCAGGAGCTGCAGACTTGTTCCTGGATGTACAAAACTTAGCTGAAAAGAAGCACTTTAAAACTGAGCTGAGGACTAGCAGAGAACAACGATTTCTGGAGTCTGTGAAAGTGAAGAGATGGGCTTTGCTAACGGCGTGTTCTTCTTGTTACAGGGGGAACCTGGTTCACCAGGAGACCAGGGACCCGTGGGCCCAAGGGTAGGTGTCCCTTCACTAACACTTGAAGAGTTTTGGCTCTTCAAAGGATCTCAGGATAGTGAGGTCACACTGAAGGTCTAGATTGAGCCTCTGCTTTCTTGACAGATGTTCTCACCATCACAAAAAGTGCTTACAGCTGGGCAGTGGCTGGGGTTGAGACAGGTTGTTTTGCCACTCCATACCCTCATCAGAAGATACACCCACCTCAGGGTGAGGAAGAGTCTTCTGAGCCACCTCAGGCTAATGCTTGGCTCATTTGTAGGAAGAGATGGGTTTGGACATCCCAGTCTGAAGTCAGACAGAAGGGTGTTTGGTGCATGCCCAAGTCTGACAATGGTTCAGACGATCCAGTTCCTGGATTCTGGCTTCTGCTTCACCACTTACCAGACCCGCCAGCTTTGATGGTCTCATAATCCCAGCTACACTTTGGTAGCGTTTCCTCTATAAAATGTACTTTCAAGAGCTTTACTCAATAAATTAAAAACTAGAGGCTTGTGAAACGGGCTCCTCTGAGACCCCCTTTCAGGGTGATTTGCAGCTCTGAGTTGCCCATGGGAAAGGCCAAACCCTAAACCCTGGCTAACGAGATGCTATTTTGCAGGGCCCCAAAGGAGAGCCTGGGAAGGATGAGATGATGGACTACGATGGTAATATCAGTGAAGCTCTCCAGGTGAGCATCTGCCTTCCTGTCCCGTGAGGTGACTGCTGGTTGCTTTCCTGTTTCCCAGGGGATGCAGAAACACAGGAACAATGTAGATCTGGCATCCTCAACAGTAGCAGCAAAAGGAAGTGCTTGGTTGTTCCATGGTCCTCTTCATCCTACAGCTTACTGCATGTAGTGTTTTGGTAAATACTCGTACACCTTGTTTAGTTGATAATATTAACACTGGTGGACATGGAGGTCATGAGAACCCTGTCAGGAGTGGCCCAGCTCTGGGTTAGCCTGGCTTCTACTTGAGAAAAGGGGAAAATCACAGAATAATGGCTCCGTGGGATTCAGAGCTGGGGTTTTTGCTTTTGTTCATTTTGTAGACTCCTTGCTCGCGTGGGACAGCCTTACATTAGTGGAGAACAAACCACTTCCAGGAAAAAGCTGAGTTTTCAAATGACTCTTTTCCTTTTTGATTTTTATTTTGTTTTCTTTTTAATTTTTCTTTCTAGGAAATACGAACTTTGGCCTTGATGGTGAGTTCCTAGCTTTGCTGTGTGGTTTTAAGCAAGTAGCCACGTGTTCATCCTGAGCAGATGGCCTGACAATTTAGGTGCAGCTAAAACATTTGGCCTTTGCTGTTGGGAGCTAAAGTTGGGGCAGCTGACAGCTGAAGGAAGAGCTCATCTTGCTTTCTGGTTGTGGTACCTGAATTCTGATCAAGGCCATTATGTCCCTGCTTTAAGAGGTAATACATGCTGTTCAGAAGAAGCAGGGACGAGCAAAGGGGGCTGGCCAAAGCAGAGAAAAAGGAGGTTTTGTGTGTCTTGCATGAAAGCTTATACTGGCAGCCTGTGGCAGACACTTTCTGTGATGGGGGGGAGGATGTATTTTCACCATTGATAAGTATAACTCGACATTGCTCTCCTGTACGAAACCGATTATTCAAAACAGCAGTGACTACGAGCCCTTTGAAGACAGAGAGAGGCAAAGAAGCTCTTTTGAAACAGAAAAAGGGGAAAAGTGTCCTTGTGTTTTGTATCTCAGGACAAGAAAACTGGTTAGGATAAAAGATAGATTTTTAAAATGCAGTATTATTACAGGGCAGCACAAAATGGGTGTAAGGAGCACCACTTGCTAAGCCAAACTGTTCTCTAGGTCTCCTTAAAGTGGTGGCTGCCAAGAGTGACCAGGAAATCTGCTCCAAATACTAGTGCTGTTTGGCTCTGCTTAAGCTGTGCTTGGGATCTAAGTAGTACAGTGTTTCCTATGGTCTCTGTTCTGAGTATCTGCTTTTGTAGAGAGGAAGGGAAAACCTTGTTAAGTTCATCTTGGTTTCAGAAGCAGACAGCAGTGGTGATTGTCTTTTTTTCCATGAAAATGGAAAGAAATACACACATATCTACAACTTCCTTTGGACTGGCCTGCTGCTCACTCAGGCCTCTCCATTGCCCAGCTTCCCAAGCAAATACAATTGTAGGAATCTTTGGGAAAGTTCCCCTGTGATTTCCCCTTAAACTCAGAACAGCTGTTTGGTTTCAAAACATGAAAATAAAAGCGCTGATGATAATCTGAAAATGAGTTTTTTCTTTATCTAGGGACCTCCAGGACTTCCAGGTGTGGCTGGACCTCCAGGGCCACCAGGACAGAAGGTATTTGCTGACTTGGGCACTTGGCAGATCTAAGGGAAACACATAAACAATCCAGTCAGAATTCCCACTTCCACAACCCTCCCCAGTGCTCCTGTTCTCCCTGTCCAGCACCACCAGACTGTCCCACTGGTCTCCAACACTCCTCCTCATGGATGATATCCTGAACATTGATTTTCCCACAATGATAATGCCTTATCTGAAAGATGATGGACGGATCCTTTCTATTTGCCCTCCCCTTTAGGAAGCAGTTTATGGAAACTGATCTCTGTGCGGGGATTGTGTTGGTTTGGAACTATGTTATAAGCACTGGGGCTGTGGGCTATCAGTCAGGATAACCAGGCTGGTGAAATTGTTAAGAAATCACAAAATGTACTGTTTCAACAGGGGTTTCCATGTTGTTTTTTTCTCCTGAGACTATTAGTTACTACAGTCCCTGCAGACTGTTTCTGTAATTCCCACCACAATGAATGTAGAAGGAGTCAGAGAGGCTGCTTTTGAACTGCCAAAGTAACAATTTTGTGTTTCAGGGTGAAATTGGCTTGCCAGGTCCTCCAGGCCATGATGGAGAGAAGGTAAGGCACAGCACCTTTGTGGATTGCTCTTTCCTTCAGGGGTCTCATCTGAAATTACAGTGTCACATCTCTGCTGCTGACGTTCCACAATTGCTTTTCCCACAGGGGAAAAAAGTATTTTGCCTCACAAAAATGAGCATTAAAGGTTTATCAAAGTCCTAACTTATAAGGAACAGTTTGGATAACATGGAAAATCTATTTTGCCCTGCCCACGATTCCTCAAATGTCATTACTGTGAGTGAGAGGATGAGCAGTGAAAGAGTCTCTGGGCCGGGGAGTCGTTCTGCAGGAGTAACCTTGCTCTTATCTGTAAGTGTTTCACTCTGTTCTGTGGATTTCTTTTAGGGACCACGTGGCAAGCCTGGAGAAATGGGCCCCCCTGGCCCTCACGGACTGCCAGGAAAGGATGGACCACCTGGAATAAAGGGAGAGCCGGGCCACATCGGGGCCACAGGAGAAAAGGGCGATAAGGGACAGCCGGGACAAGCGGGCTCACCGGTGAGTAAACTGAAGCCTCTCGGAGCACTGATGGCTATTCAGGTTTTGGGTCAAGGCCCTGGGACTTCTCAGATACCTCAAACCCCCTTGAGGTGGGTGCTGGAGGCACCTCATAGCTGCTTTTTGAAGCGTACCAATACAGAAGCAAGGTCTTGGCTCGCTGGCCGATGTATTGTCCACCTTGCTGGAGCAGCTGTCCCCAGCTGCCTGCCCTGCTGTCTAGGCATTGTGTCACTTCCTAAGCTTGCTGCCTGGCATGTTGCTTCATCTGAAATGCTGCTGTGAACAAGCAGGCTTGGCAGCTGAGGTACCAGCATGCATGCCCTCCTAGGAGGGCAACTGCATGGGTTAACCCCTTACTAATTGAGGCAGAGTGCCCGGTCTCCCAGCTTCAGTCTGTCTCAACTTCTGTGTCCCCAGCACTGGTCAAGAGGGTTTTATGTGATGAGTTTGTGCCTCTTTACTGGGATAAAACTTTTGCTGTCACGACAGCTGGCTATTAGGGAGTGGTTTCTAGCACTGACTCCAGCAAGCTGCATAACTTAGAGGCAGGAAAGCAGTCCCTATCCCTGCTCTGGGGATTAGCACATCCACAGCAACAGGAGGATATTCAGGCATTTGCACATCCAGTTTCAATACTAACAAAGCCTTTCATTTCCCTGGTCACCTGATGGTTGTCCTGGGTTTTCAGGGTGTTCTAGGGGTGACCAGAGCCAATCTCAGCTCTTGCAATGATGTCTCGTATGCCTGCCTGACTTAGTTTTGCATAAAATCCACAAATCTTTCTTGAATCCATAGGGTCTTGATGGCCCCACTGGAGAGAAAGGTGAACGAGGTGACCAAGGGATGCCAGGACCGTCAGGATTGCCGGGTCCCATTGGACTTCCAGGATTGACAGTAAGAGTGAAAAAGACAGGCTGTTCTTTCCTGCTTGGCAAAACCAAAACAGGGTAGAGCAACACACAAGGGTTCATCTCCCAAAGCGCCGAATACCTCGGGAGCCTCAGACCTCTGCCCCTTAGAGCTAGGTGTTTGGGTGTCACCAGATGTCCATTGGGTCTCCAGCAGCAGGCAGGGACCCATCTAAGCATCTGCTCCTGTTGCTGCCTGGAGGTGCTGGCTCTGGCAGCTTCCTGCAGAGCCTGTGTGGTTTAGCATGGCACCTTGGCTGACCTGCCTGCCATGCTCCCTCCCTCAGAGGCTGTAGCACAGCAGAGAGGTGTCAGGCAGCTGTTGGGGAAAGGTAGAGAAAGCCCCGTGGCATTCCCCTTGCACAGCCATGAGATACTGATCTCGGAGGCTTCCCCCTCTGTAGGATGTCTCCTCTGGAAGCAGAGGTGCACGAGAGCCACAGGTGAACATTTTGTGAAATAAATGATACGTTCCCACTCCTCCTTTGGGGAGCTGCTGCTTGTCAGCACGTGGGTGGTTTTCACATATGGCTTCTAATGGAGCGAGGGGGACTCCAGGGGACTGCTGGTGGTGACAGGGTCTGTTGTGTGCAGGGAGAGAAGGGCGAGCCTGGGGAGCGTGGTGACAAAGGAAATCCAGGAGAATCGGTAGGTCACCTTTCTCATTTTCCTTCTGCAATCTCAGCAGGGATGATTTGGCAGCAGAGCTGCTGGAAACCTGCACATCCCACTCTCTTATGGCACACCCTTCATTGAGGACAGCAAGCTTCATCCTGTGGGACTGAATTGCCAGCTACCTCTCACTCTTGTTGTCCTACTTTCCCCTCACACTAGAACCATCTAGCTCATGACAAGGAATCACTAACGAGTGCCTAGGGAAGAATAGATCATGGAAAGCATAACAAATATTTTCTTTGGCACTTGTGGTAAAGGAATTTCCTGAACAATACTTGTGTGTTTCAACATACATATATATTTTTTTTTCAATAGTTTTTGGGTTCTTGAATTTATCCTTTCTCTCCTCAAAGCTCACCCCAAGCTTTTGTACTGTCCTGCAGCAAGGAGTCCCACAGGCTATCAATACACTCTTCTCTGTGTGTGGAGGTACCTTCTTTCCCATCTTTTGAAACAGCTGTTAGCTGTTGCCCTTGTGCTTCCTTGCAGGAAGAGCAGTAGAGTAGTGGAAGTGGACCTTTTTCTGAAAAAAAAAAAAATAAAAATTCACTGCTCTCCTTCCTCCTAAATCTCTGCAACTGCTGCTTTACCCTCCCCAGAGTCCTGCTGCTGCTTCTCAGCCACTCTGCCCTGGATTGCTGTCACTTCCTAACGTAGTCCTTAAGGGGAATCCAGGTTTCCAAGCCTGGTAGAGATCAACAATACCCTCTGGCCTGTCTCCCCTCTGAGCAGTTCCCCCTCACCTGCTGAGGGCAGCAGATTACAACAGTGACTTCTCTTGCATTGCTTTCTAGATATCTGGCCCTCCTGGACCCCAAGGACCACCAGGACCACCAGTAAGTTTTGAGTGATTCACCTGAGGGGCAAGGCACTGGGAATGAGGATAGAGCAGGAAGCGGTTGGGAAGGATTCTTGGGTGGAGAAAACAACCAGAAACGCTCCAGCATTGAAAAAGGAACGTGTCTAATATCACTTCCAAAATCACCCCCCCAGGGTCGGTCAGAGCGGTGACGGGGCTGGGTAGGAAAAGAGAGAAGGTTATGTTAGTCTGAGATGAAAGGGAAGACAGTCACAAGAGGGGATGGATGGGATTAAAGGGATCAACTGCAAAAATGGTCTTAATAGCAAGCCTGGCCTGCTGCCAGGTTGTTCTTGGCCAAAGCCTCCTCGCTACCAGATGAGAATGGTACATGAAGTGCCCTTTACCCAAATAAAGAGGCCTTTGGGCTAAACATTTGTGCCCTCTGTGTGTCAAAACGAAAGCTCTGCGCTGCACAGTGAACTGGGATACTCGGGTTTTAAATCACATCCTTAAACGTGACTCCTCTGTTGTCTCTCATCCCAAATGCAGGGTCTCCAGGGCCTCCCAGGACCGAAGGTAAGTTCTGTGAAACTTGACATCCTGACATTCCACTAAACTGTCTCAGCTGCAAGAATTTTTCAGTAACAACTTTCTTAGCTTGCAAATGTTTTTTTTTACCATCTTGGTAAGAGGAAAAGACTATTGAATATTTACTTGAAGGAATTGGATTGGCAGCTCTCACTTTAGGACCCAGAAAACCAGTAACTTTCCCCAGTTTTCACCTAGAGAAGTGGGAAGCCACTGGCCTTTGGAAATCTTCTCATGAGAACAGAGTTGAAATCTTTGTCTGAAGGGTAAAGGTCTGTACCACAGGATGGACAGCCTATCATACAATCTGAAGTAACTGAGCTCTAGCTTAAAATTAGCCAGGCTCTATACCCCCTAAATCATGCTGTAAAGCTTTCTAATCTCTGTCTAAATATGTTCATGCTCAGCCTCCACCATTGGTTTGCCTGCCCCAAAACGGTACCCGGATGATTATTTCCATTTTAAGTGGAAATGTTCAAGGAGAGCTGGGTTTTTCCTTTGGGATTGTTGGAAAAGAAGACTGGAAAATGTGGAAAGTGTCTTAATTCTTCTGGTTGAGCTTAGCATTTGGCTACTGGCGCGATGTGGGCATTAAAGGGGATGATCTATTTGTCCTGATTCATCTTTTCTCTAGGTGTTGATTACAGATACAGTTATCTCTCTTGTTTGTCTGTAACTCACTGGCCACTGCTATCGAGTGTCTGGGAGCCTTCTGTGAGGGGAAGTTCTCTTTGGAATATGTGCCAAAAAAGCACAGGGGAAAGTCTTGCACAGCACAGGCTGGGTTACAGGTGGAAGAAGTACTGCCCCAGCTTCTCCTTGGACAGAAGATAAATGAAGGCTTAATTAGCAGGTGCAATGAGATATCCCCAGTGTGGGAGCTCTTCTTCTGGTCCATCCCTGCATATTTGTAATAAGTCTTTTTGTGATGAGGCTTTCGGTAGAGCTGGAAAGGGCAGTGAGCAGGCCTACTGGTGGTAGCAGGCCTACTCTTCCTGTGCAAACCTGGTTCTTCTGACACTTCCACTGGGAAATGCAACCCAGACACTGCTTTAAAATGCCTTAGGAACAGGATAGGGGGGAAAAAAGCTTTGAGTTGCATTTTGAGTTTGTGACAAAGGTATTTTTTTATTAATATTACTTTACAGTTTCTAATACAGAATTTAAAGAATACCATTGGAAAAGAGATGATTTTTTTCTAAATTTTGAAACTGACACCTTTGCATTTACAAAAGCCTTTCAAAAAACATTTCAGTACTCTTTTTTTTTTTCTTTTTCCCCCAAAGCTTATAGACACCTGACATTCACTTCCAATAAATCCACACCTTAAAATGTAAAAACCACCTTATCATATAACTTCTGATTATTTATATTTACCTGATACTCTGCAATAGCAGAGAGAGCAATGCAGACATGAGCTCAGTTCCTCTTTGCCCATCTTCACCCACTGGGCTTGGATCTCCTCCTACTGCCATGGATTAAAAACAAGTGACCTCACATGGTGGTTATTTGAGTGATACTGGTTTTCTACAGTTTGGGCTAAGAATTGGGCTTAAAGCATTGCTCTGCTGCCTCGTGTATTCTCTCTGCCGCTTCAGCAGGGAGGAATGTTTGTTATATAAGTGGTGTTATGGTGGGTTTATTTTCTGCTCCATCCTTCCTTTAGGGGGAAGCAGGGATTGATGGAATGAAAGGAGAGAAGGGTGCCCAGGGTGAAAAAGGAGACAGAGGGCCACTGGGATTACCCGTAAGTATCCAGGAAGCAAGCAACGCTTTACGAGCCAAACTTATATCAGCTGTAAAAAGATCCCTCAATAGGAGATGCATGCAGGGATTTGATATGTAAAGTCAAAGAAAGAGATGATCTATAAATAACTGTGCCTTTGCTTTTTAAACTTAAAGCCTCAATTTCTTTACAGAGCCTTCATCTTTTAGATCTGTTAAATAGATCAGCGATCACTTCAATTCTTCCTGCTTCTGGCAGGAATGGGAAAAATAAGCAGTAGCTTTCCTGTGGGTTCAGGGCATTGGGGCAGAACCAGAAACACAAGTCCAAAAAGTGTGGAAAACACCTTCCCAGCCATTTGTCACCTGGGCCAAACCTGGTGCAAAAGCTTGGTGGTTCTGAAGGCATCCAGCTGCTTCACAAGGCAGTGCTTCTGCAATGGACTCGGTGCTTTCCCTGACTGGGTAGAAGCCTCCTGTTTTCCTTGCTATACGTGAGCTCTGTCCCCCTGGACTCGTGTCAGTGCACTGCTTAGCTTAGCAAGGAGGAATTGTGGCAGAATGATAAAGAAGCTACAGGTGCTTTAGATACAAACCTGAAGGTTTGGTGAAGCTCCTGGCTTGCTTCTGCTATAAAAGCCCCTTCACCCACAGTCTGAGCTGACAGTCAGTAATGAATTAGTGGTAACTCAGTCCTGTCCAGTTGCTCTGCCAGCCCCTGAGCTCTCTCCTCAGAAAAGGCAGTGGTGGCAGAGTCTCCTTTTGCTGAAGGTACTGCCTGGAAACAAGCACTTCAAAGAGCATCTTGTGTATTGTGTGCCTTTGGCCTGTGTTTGATCACCCAGATCCCTTGTCCCTGACTTTGGCTGAAATGTGCCTGTCTTCGTTTGTAAAATGTTTTCCTCTTTTAGTTGTGCTATGTGGCAGTTACCTTCTAGGGTGGGAATGCACCTCATCTAACTCCAGATGCTCAAGCGAGCTCATCGTGAGGGTCTTTGCTGTGGCTCTGTGCAGAGCCAGTGGGGAGAAAGCGATGCTTTCAGAAGGCTGAAATGCAAAGGATTCTGCCTCAGTGAAGCAGTGAGAAGTAAAAACCCAGTCCTTATTTTGCCCCAAGGAATGCAAAGGGAAGCCTTCTGTGTAAACAGTTACTCCTTCAAGACTGTGTGGTATCAGGATAAGCAAGGAGGTCCTTGTGACAGGCTGAAGAGAAACAATTATCCTGACAGGTTTATCAGTGTGGCAGGTAATGGGCTAGCTGGCTGTCCTGCAGTGAGCCCCAGGAGAAACCAGGGTCCCTTGGCTTTTCATGTCACTCTTCCTGAGCTGTGTTGCCCAGCCTGCCACAAAGGCAATGCATGTTCCAGCTCCACTGTCACATTGTCCTTTTCATCACCTGTCACAGAAGAGCTGCTTCCTCAGGGGTTTTCTTGGTGGCAATGAGAGAGGGAAATTAGTGTTCTTAAGGGGATCTGAAAGTTGCAGGTCAGCATTACATGTATTCAGTGTTTCTATGTTTTTGTTGGTTTGCTTGTAAGTACCATCACCTGTCCTTGAGATCTTTAATTTTTGTTTATTGCAAGCATATGTTTGTCTCAAGTCACTGCTTCACTCACCTCTCCCCTCTCCTTTCCCCCTCACCCTCCTCCCCTCTTGCCTTGTTTTTGTTAACCCTCCCCCGTCTGTTCAGGGTGCTTCAGGTTTAGACGGCAGGCCTGGACCACCGGTGAGTTCCATTTCTCCATTACCCAATGTTTCTCCTCCCCAGTATCATGATTTGTCTCGTCTCTTCCACCAGAGTCTTGTTTACACCAGAAATAACCACCTTTTCTCCAAAGCAGGCTTGGGGGGGTGGTGGTGGTGTTATACTTAGACCAAGAAGTGATGTCACACGCTTGTCTTTTTTGATGCTATGAGTCTATCTGGATCCTGGAATCACAGCCTACTCGTTCCACTTTATCTCAATAACAAGATGAATGAAACCTCTGCATGGTTCCATGATGCTCTGTTCTGTCCTCTTTATTGTGAGGGGTCTCCATCCTGTTGTTCTCCGTGGTA